>VZRE01013728.1:2132362-2305449 GCA_013396775.1 Cephalopterus ornatus | reverse complement strand
GAGCGGGGGCGGGCAGGGCCCCGCGCGGGGGGCGGGCCCCACGGGGGGATCGCGGGCAGGGATCGGCCGGGGCTGCTTCTCTGAGTTCCCCCAGAAAGCGCTGAAAGCCTTGGCGTGCCGCAGGACCTGCCCCAGTGGGCAGCGCGGTCGCGGCGGGTTCTGGCGGCGCCCGGGCTCTGCCGTGCCCGGGGTGGCCGTGCCCGGGGTGGCCGTGCCGAGTCATCCCGCCCCGCCGGGGTGCGCCCGGGCTCTGCCCTTGTCACTGCAGCTGAGCGCGGGTTCCCTTCCCGGAGCTCTGTGTGGTCTGCGCGTCTCGCAGGGCTTTGGCAGCTCGGTGACCCGAGCAGCACCTGTTGATTTATCACCACCTAGGACCCAGTTACTGTACAGGGCTGATACCGCGTAATTGAGTTTTAAAGCCAAACTGATGTGCCTGGGGAAGGTGTCACACTGCTGACACAGTGGGTTTGAAACCTTCCTGAGTGTGCTTTGATACAAAGTTTAACTGAGTGTCAGATTTCCTGACTTGTCATGGATCACTCGTGATCACACCTAAGTGCATGACTTGATTCGCTTATTTACCTCGAGAGTGCTTTTTAGGGTTTAATGTGACTTTCTGCCAGTCTTGGACCTTTTAGGCCTAAAATTAGCCTTAAAAAGCAGCGCTGCTCAAGGCTTCTGTGCTGAGGAGCTGGTGCACGTAACTGATAACCCCTCCCTGCAGGCACCATGGTGCGCATGAACGTCCTGGCAGATGCTCTCAAGAGCATCAACAACGCAGAGAAACGTGGGAAGCGCCAGGTCCTCATCCGGCCGTGCTCCAAGGTGATCGTCCGCTTCCTCACCGTGATGATGAAGCACGGTGAGTCCTGGCCCTGCTCACCCCTGGGGGCTGGGGCTGCTCCTGAGTAAAACTAAATCAAGGGCCTTGAACTAGTGTTGTGTGACATCTTGAATGAGCTGTGTGATTGTAGCTGACTGTCGTACGTATATTTAAGTATATATATAGAGAGAGTAGCTAAGTGTTACATATTTCATTGGTCATCTCCCCTGCAGGTTACATCGGCGAATTTGAGATAATTGATGACCACAGAGCTGGGAAAATTGTTGTCAACCTCACAGGCAGACTCAACAAGGTAGGGTTTGTCTTCCTGATTTCGGTTTTGTAGGGATGTGTTTCAATGATGCTTTTGTTATTATTTTAACTTTACCTGCTCCTTTTCTGAAAGAATTGCTTGTAAAGAAGGTGGTATTTGTTGAATCCATGTAAATGAGAGCAGTATGGGTATTATCAGTTAAAAGGCTGGTTAATTTGTCAAGATTCATAATAGTATGGGTCATTAATTGCATTTCTTTTGAATTCTGAAGGTACAAGACACGTTTTAAGGGAAGTCTGCTTGAAAGTGCTTTGTATTTCTCTTTCTTCAAAGGCTTTCTGGATACCTAGTGGTTTCTCAGTTGCTTTGATGTTTAAACTATCTGGAAGACTTGTCTTAAGTGATAGGAGCTGAGTTGTTTTCCAGTTAATGCTTGATTCCTGTAGATGTGGAGAAGACAAACCTTTCTACTGCTGCCGGGGGGGCTTTGCTTGAGCTGATGAAAAGTCGAATGTTATGTTACTTGATGCTTGTTAAGTTCCCTGGGCATTTGAGTCATTCATGTGTGCTTTGAAAGTTTTTTAACTGCTTTTGTCTCAAAATAGTGAGCTGTCTAGTTCTATGGTGACTTGCTGTGCATCTTTTTGAGTTATGCTTTTCAAGTGAGAGGTGGCTCTTGAGTGAAGAACTGAAAAAATTACTTGGTCAGAATATGTTGGGGGTATCCTCATGATGAATACATATTGCAACTGAAAATTGCTTGAGTGTACAGGGCAGAGAATTCTGACACTGCCAAATGACCAGTGTTATGTGTCTGTAATACCGTTTGAATGTAGTGTTCCTTTAACTCTGTCCGGGTGCAGCTGGATATAAAGTATCTCTCAGTCAAAGAGTTGTTTGGTTTAGAAGAGTGTCCATAGTGCAGGAAGGTGTGCTTCTGGTTTGGTCTTGTATAGTTATTGATGTTCTTGGTGTCAGTGAGTTAACTGGAGGTGGTAGTGGTGGTCGTGGTCAGTCATATGATTAGCTTGAAAACTTCAGTAACTCCTGTGCATGTTAATTTCTTCCTGATTAAAATCTGCATGTATTTTTTGCTAACTGTGTTACGATGGTTAGAGGTAATCTACGGTTAGAGTAATCACAGGGTTTTTGCTGGTATTATAGTGTGCTTTTCTGTCTCCCAGGTCTGGGCACTACTTGGTTAGTGTAGCTCCAGCAGCAGTGCAGGTTTGTCTGTTGAGGAGGAGGATATGAGGCTGAGGAAATAACTGCTGGATAGTTACTGTGTGAGGGTCTCAGGTGGGAGGAATTGCTGCTCAGACTGCAGGTGATGAAGTGTGTGTAACTGCACTTTTTAAACTCCTTCAGCCACTGAATTGGGATGACAAATGCACAGATCCAGTCTATAAAGTTCTTCAGTTTGTAATGGCATTCTCTTTTACAGTGTGGTGTAATCAGTCCCAGATTTGATGTTCAGCTGAAGGATTTGGAAAAGTGGCAGAACAACCTGTTGCCTTCACGTCAGTTTGGGTAAGCATGAGGAGGAATTAAATGCTTGCGTGTAAAAATGTGGGGATTTGTTACACGTGCAAACTGCCTGAGTTAGACTCACCTGACACCTTTCCTCTCATCAGTCTGGAGGTAAATAACCAGCCTAAAAATCCATCTTCCCTATAAACACTCTTTTTAACCAGTTTTAATGGGCGCTGCTAAGCAAGGACCTGTTTCTCCTTGGCTCTAGTAAATCTTTGTTTCACCATTTCTGCAGTTTACCAGAAAATAGGACTTTTCTCATAGTTGTTTTAGTTTTATTAATGGCCATTTGTAAATGGTGAGGAATCATGTTAGTTACCAGGTCAGTGGAAGTAGGTTGTACTACTTGAATTCAAATGTCCTGATTGTGTGTGAACTGATCAGATATTAAGTGATGAGAGACTTGGAGCCTCTGCTAAACAAACCTCCACAACACAGAAAATCTTACTATTAGGCAGCATTTCCCAAAATAAACTGAGTCAAGAGCAGTAAATGCCAGTGCACTAGGATAGCAGAGCTAGAGGAGTCTGCAGGGCGTCGGCCAGTCTGTAAGGGTTAAGAGTTCTATGTAATTTCTGTTCTTAAAGCTCCAGCAGTAACTCCTCCAGCTGCCCCTGAATAGCTCCTGTGTGTGCTATCATTGGGATTTTTAAGAGTATTTGTAGAGTGGTGAGACAAGAGGTTCTCAGACGTGAGGCTGTGTGGGTGAGGGGTGCTGGCAGCCCAGATGCTGGCACTGGCAGCGATGGTGGCTGCTGCAGTTGTCAGTCAGATGCAGAGCCTCACCTGCCTCAGGCAGTGCTGGGCACTGAGGCAGAGCCCCAAGCTGAGGAGCTGTCTGGCACCAAGGCAGCTCTGCCTGTGCTGGGTAACAGCGTCCCTGATGACAGCATCCCTGGAAGATAGAAGTATTTCTAGACTTTGTCTAGAAACCGTTGAGGTGCTGCTGCTGCAGCATCTGAATGGGCGCTGCCCAGTGGGAATGCACAAGGAGACAGGCCAATATCCAGGGAACAGAAGGCTGTGGGTGTCCTGTGTGTTGCTGCAGGGCTGTGCTTGTGAGAGGAGCTGCCTTGTCACTGTGATAACCTGGTCTCGCTGTGTTAGGCCCAATCTTACAGGCACAGGTCTTGCTGTTGAAAGAGAGAGATGCAGTTGGTGCTGTCAGCTCTGCACCAGCCTGGAACAGAGCAAATAGACTGAACATTTGTTCTCTCTTGACAGGTACATTGTACTGACAACCTCAGCTGGCATCATGGACCACGAGGAGGCGAGGCGAAAACACACAGGAGGCAAAATCCTGGGGTTCTTTTTCTAAAACTTGTAAAAAAAGAGGATACTAATAAATTGTTCAAATGGACTCTTGCTGTTTCCAGTCGGTATTTTAATGTTTTTGAACAGTGCCTGTGATAGTGCTTGTAACAGACAGTTCTTCCAAAGTGCTCAAGTTTCAGCTTCACTTCAAATGGTGTTTGGGTTCCACACCATCCCTGGTCACAACTTTATTTCTGTTAATTATATAACATACTTTAGATAGTTACCACTGGACTGACAGTTTGGGATGACTGTACAGCAGAGCTGTAATGCTCAACTAATGCTAAACCCAGCTGTCCTGCATGGGGTCACCTCACAGGTGTTCAGTACATGTGTACGAGTCTAGGGCTTCACCTCTTGACCTAATAATAGAAGATGCCTTGCTAGAAAGTATTTCCTCTTTATTGTTAAAAAACGTACAGTGTGTGGAATTGTGGAATAATTAAGATGGTAGAAGTTTGATTTCGAATGACAAACTTGTTCCACATCATATGCTGTAAGGAGTAACTGAGGTAGAGAGGTAAGTTTTTGTCCTTCAAATTTTGACTTTGAAAGTCTTTTGAAACAGAATTTTGGGTAGGGTAGTTGCTGTGCCACTACTTTACATGTTGCCACAAAGATGTAACTGTATGAGATTTCTTGAGATTTTTAGAGCAAGGAAATAAGGCTGAACCTATGGATGGTGAATATTGAGTATTGAGTGAGTTGGTGTTTGTTTCAGGCATCTGACGCGTGACAGCACATTGTACTCGATACAGCGAAATTATTTCAAGGCAGTGCAGGGAGCAGGTGATGACTTGAGTTGGTAGAGGTTGGACAGCTAGCTGGGCTGATTGCATTGTCCTCCAACAGCTGCTGGAAATCCCTTGCCTTATTTTGCTGTGTTTGGAGTCCATTGAGCTGTAGCAAGCTTGTTCCAGCACACTAAAGCAGCTGTTGAAATTTGTGGTTCTGATACAAACCCCACTGGAAAAAGTTTTCCTGCTTGGTGATACATCCCAATGCTTGGTACGTTGCTTGAGCTGGAAGTGTGCCTTGAAGGTGATACTTCATCACAGAGCTTTTCCCAGGGGCTTGGCATGGAAGTGACTCTTCAGGCACAGATTTTGAACTCTGTAAGCTGTCTCAGTTTAGTCTGTCACTTTTTATGGAGAAAAGAAGGTGAAGCTGCTCAGCAAACAGATCTTTACTCTGTGGACAGACAGCACAGTCTCACCTGGTGTGGCTTTTCTCAGGAACATGAAATACCAACAGGGCTCTGGAAGTGCTTGTGGGAAGTGGTCTGTGCACCAGCATCCTGATTTTAGCTTGGCTGAGAAGAGCAGGGGAATAATAAAAAAGGCTGGTTTACCTGCTTTATCTCAGTCATGTGATGGTTTATGTCATAGATTGGAGATGGCATCCAGACATTCAGTGGGATCAGTATGGTTCTGTTTGATTGGAAACAAATCTGCTTAGCTGAAAATAAAGATCTGTATACTGAATTAGAGTAGTTAAAAAGTGAAAAGTCTGTTCTAATCACTTTTTTGTTGTCAAATCAAGCTATTTTGTTACAGGTAGTTTTTTCATATCCATGATGGAGATCATCCTGCAGTACCAGGCACTGACACCTGAGATTTTGTACTTCTTGCTCAGAGTAACCCTGAAGATTGTATCAAGATTCCACTATTCCTTTTTCTAAAGTCTTGACTTTTATTAAGTCTAGAACAGAACATGTTTCTGATTACCTGATGCAAGAAGGTCAGTGACACTTAAGATGAATTTACTATAGCAAGCTCCCTGCTATTTGGACATGTGTGTTTTAAACCAGTTTTATGCAGGACGTACACATGAGTTTTTCTGACCCAGCTTAGCTGTGTGTGTCCTTTGCTAACCACAGAGACTCCTGAGGTATCAGCGTTTCTGATGTTCTCAGTTGAGAGAGAAGTTGGGAATGGACTGTAAATTTATTTCACAAGTCAGGCCAACAAAATTTGTGGAATTACTAAATGGAAATTAGAGCTCTGATGCAGCAGCAGATGTTCCTTTTCCACTGTGTATCTACAAGTGTAACTGCACATGGACTCACCACACGTGGAAGCTGATGCGGATGATCCGAGTTCACGAGATGATCTCTGAGCTTGCACCTCACTGGTGAGAGCTTTACTCCTCAGCTGCTGGCTGAGATTCAAGGATTTAGGAAGGTGGGCTCGGGAGCTGACACGTGGGATTATGACATGCCCTGCAACACGACAGCTTTAAATGGGTTTGCAGAAATTCTTGCTCTCAGACATGGTAAAATCTGAAAATGGTGTTTTTTTTTAAAACCTCAGGGGTGTTTTGTGAGCTGAGGGCATATGTATGCCTTGGGCAAGCAGTTTGTGGGTAAAAGCATTTTGGTAAGAAAAGGGTTAACAGAGGTGAGAGGGCAAGTGCAGTATGAATTGTAACAGGCAGTCGAGGCCAAGTGTTAGTTTAGAGAAGGTGTTTGGTACCTGTGGGGCAGAGGGAACATCAGTGACAAAGGAGTCCCCTGTGGGACAGAGACAGCTGGCCTTCACTTGGGGAAAACTTATAAGGTGGGGGACCCCTGAGGAAACCCCTGAGTCACCCAGCTTTGCTCCTCATGCTGTCCTGGATACCCTGTGGTCCATCTCTGAGTCTGGAAGTGATGGTGTCACCTCCATACCCTGCACACCAAAGCTGAGCAGCCCCTCGTCACCATGTGGAGAGCGGGTGGTGGTGCCGCACTGCCTGCAGTCCCTTGTGACCTGCTCAGCTGCTCACAAGCAGGTGTGAGCATCAGCTTCCAGTCACAGGATCAGAATTTATTTTCAGTTGTGAAAATTAGTAAGTTGGAAGTAGTTGGGAGAGGCTGGTGACCCCCTTGCGGGTACAGCCCCATCTCACTTCTGTGGTCAGATGTGTGATGAGTATTATGGGAGGTTGGTTGGCATTGCTCCTTATGCCATGGTTTAGGAGCAAGATAAAGCATGTTCAAATCGCCCGCCATGCATCCAGAGAAATACCTATTTATTGCTGCAATGGGAAGGCGTCAGCAGATGGCAGCATCCAACCTGGAATCGCTGGAGACTGACCGTGATCGGTGTGAGAGGAGTCCGAGAGGGCTTTGGTTTGTTTCCCTGCTCCTGCAGAATGAATATCCCGACTTCTGTGCTCCGGTCCACAGAGTTTTTTGTGTCTTTGCACTTGAGTCTGATTTAAGCTAACATGACAGGTGAGAACAACTATCTTCAAAATACAGGGTAAGAAGCCTGGTGTGTGACAGTGGCTTCACTGGAAATGCACCTTTTCTCCCTCATCCCATGCCATTTAGCTAACTTGGATTTAAGATAAGAGCATGTATTGTTTTGTATCTTACTACCAGTTAATGTAAACATCCGTCTCTCAGTAAATATCTGTATGGATTTAACCACAGTTTAGTCCAGAGAACTATCCTAATGGAGTCAAGGAGTTTCAGAAGGTGGTGGCTTCCATTCTTGCTCATGCCTCTGATGTTTTCTCAGCTCAAATGCTGCCATTTTATTCATGCAGTTCATGGGCTGTAATTTTCCTCATCCAGTCTTGTGATGGAGTTGAGAATAGTGATGCTGTTGGTACATTTGCGCTAGTGGGATAGCCATGGGACTTTGTTCTGGGATTAAAAGGGCACAATTCAAGTTCCAAGTCTATTTTAGTTACATTTTATTGGGAGTTTTATCTGCTGGTGCTGCACTTAATCATTGTGTATGCATTCCTATAGCATTGTCTATTTTTGACAGGGTGACCCACTCCAAACTTTCTGACTGCCAAAGAGGTGCTTTTTTCACAGTTTGGGGATAGTGTGGTATGAGGGCCATCGAAATGGAGAACATCCCTGCTACTCTATAATCCATTGCTATTATAAATTTATAATTTATAACCAGGAGTTGATTTGTTTCATATTTCATTCATTTGATTTATTGTTCCCACTCTGTAAACGCACCATGGTACCCGTCCTACAGAAACCTGTTTTTCCAGAAGCCTGCAATCCCCTGCCTGTCAGCTCTAGATGTCTCTCTTGCCCTAATACAAGAAAATATGGAAAAGGCAGGAGTAACAAAATACTTAGTATGTGATCTTGGATAGAAACATATATGTGCAACACTCTCCTCTGTCTTCACCTCCACAACTAAATTAGGGTGGGATTTACCCCTTCTATTGTGGTGAAAAAGCGTGGCATAACCACTCTCGTTGTCTTCTGCTGCTGATGCAAGTAAATTGTGCTTTCAGTTGGACCAGGCTGTAAGAAGGACAGAGCAAGGATTGTACCTGGGAGCAGGAGGAGAAAAGTAGGTGACGAGTGAGGTTAAGAGAAAAGCTGCTGACCCCCTCTTGGTACTTTCCCAGTCTCATTAGCTCCACTGGATGGAGCCTAATTGGTGATTGGTCCACTGTTCCATGCCCTTTTAAAAAGCAAAATCTGGGAACATCAGTTAGAACTTTAGGTTTTTAGTATCTTTACAAATCAGGCCTTTAACTGTAAAAATTAAAAAAAGGGGGGAAATGAAAGGACTTTTTCCCCCTTTTCTCCCTACACCTCTGCAATTCACATGGATGCTTGTCTCCTCACTTGCAATAACATGCCCAGCTGTATTCTTGCATAACAGGATCCTCGACACATAATCCACAAGTCTGTGTGGGCTGGTAATTAGCGCTGGCCCTCGTTCAGTCCTTGGGATTCATTCCTTAGGGCAGCAACATTAGCCCCTCAGTTCAGCATCTGCACTCCTCAAGTTTGAAACCATTTTTACCTCACTGGGGCAGGCTGTGGGTCTTGGGGCTGACTGCACACCTGCACACTGCACATCCTCGCTGTTGAGGATAGGCAGGTGGATCTGTCCTTGGACAGAAGTCAAGGCCTTTCTCGTTTTCCATGATTGGTGGTGGATTTCTGACTCGGTTCTGTTTTCAGTTTAACGTGAAAAATAGTTTTAGTTCAGCCCAGGTAGCAGGACTTTTGTGTGAAGCCTTGCTTATTGTGCTTGTGTTTCATCAGGTGAAAGATGAGCTGTGTGTTGTAGGATCACTAAATTCATCCGCTACCTACCAGGCAGGCATCTGCTCTGGGAGGGAAGCAAAAATCAGGAGACTATTTTTAGCTCTGAAATACTTTTCTTGAATGACATTCAGTCCTCGCCAGCCTTTGATGAGCAGAGAAATAATCCCTTAAGGGAGCAACTGAAGGTGCCTGGATCTGTGCTCAGCTGCTGGCAGCTCCTGGTGTGGCCGTGGGAGTGCTGGAGCAGCTCCTGGCACTGCAGACATCACCTAATGGCAGGCAGTGGGTGAGAGTGAAGAGCCCTGGAGTACAGGAATGTATCTGAGCTTAAACAAAAAGGACACTGAGTCCATTTTTCTGAGAGAGACCGATCCTATGGAGCAGGACTTGGGTCTAAAAGCCACAAACCCATTGCACATCAGGAGCCAGCACTGTTCCCATGCCCAGGCTGGAGAACCCTTCTGCAAATATGTGAATTACAAAGCCAGTGCTGGTAGGTGGTGGCTCCAGAAATAGATGCAGTGATAGCACATAACACTACTGATAGCTGAAATAAAAAGAATTAAACTGTACAAAAGTGTGCTTTAATTGCTAACTCTCTCCTGTCTGCTTAAATCACTAGAAATAAAGGTCTCCTCTTTAGTGATGAGCAGTTCCAGGCAGAACAGACGTGATGGGGAAAACATGTTTGGAATAAATACTGATGTGAATGACACTTATTAACTACAGTGTGGCATATTTATTTCTCTGTAGTTAGCATAATAGCACAGCTTGAAATGAGAAGGGTTCTTTCCTCGTGTCTGTGTGTGCATGCATAAAAATAACAATGGGTTGTTATGGACAGAATGCAGATGATTCTCCTGTGTCTGCAATTAGCACCAGCGTTTGGATGGTGTCAGTTGCTGTGGGAGGTGAGTGAGTGGCCCAAGCACTGCTGTGCTTTGAGAAAACCTTCCCTTCCTTGTTTCAGGCAGGAGACCAGTGAGACAGCAGCATGAGAGAGCCTAGCTGGCTCTTCTCCCCCATCTCTGTGCTTGACAGCTGCCTGTCCTTGGTGGCTTTGCTCTCCTTTTGGGTTCGCCTGGGACTCCTGGCACTCTGGCCACAGCCAACAGCCTCAACAGGAGCTGTGGCTGGAGTGGGAGGAGAGTGGAAACATTCTGATAATCTCACAGGAATTCAATCCCAGACATGAAGGTGACTGGGTGAAAGCTTTATTGTCTCCTGAGGAGGCGGGTGGAGATAAGGTTGGCTGCTGGAATGTGCAGGTTGCCTGCCCTTCTGATGATGGGAGCCTGCTCGTCTTAGTCTTGTCTTGCTTTTCTGTGCCAGGTGCTTTCAGGTGCTCAGTGCCTGCACTCAGAGCAGAGCGTGGTGCTGGGGCTCTGCAGGAGGTGCTTGCTGCCTGCCCAGAGCCTGCTGCGTCGTGCTGGCTGTGCCCGGGTCTGCCCTCACCCTTCTCCTTCCATGGGGTTTGGGATTTCTCACCCTTAGAGGGCGAGGGCCTGCAGTAATTTTAAAAGCATTGACCAGTTCAGTGAGGGCTTGCCATTTCTTCCCCAAGATCCTGGAGCAAGGAGGGAGGGAAAGCTTTGCTGAGGGTCCGTGTGTGGGGCAGACACTGTGGGGAGAAGGGTCCCCTTGCAACAGCTCCCAGACAAATCTCCTGGCACTTGAGTGGTTCAGCAGGCATCATCTTTGAGTTGACGCTTTGAAACAGCAATTTCTCATCTCTTCTGCCTACATTTTAATGTAAGAATATGTGGAAATGGACAAACTTGGACCTTTACTGTCCTGCTTAAACTTTGGGAGAAGGTGTCTGGTGGGTTGCAGAGCTGCTTGGGGAAGGGAAAAGACAATAGAGTGGACAGACAAAGGGATCGTCAGAGCTCTCTTTCCTTAAGAAAAATCATGAGGCATTTCAAATGAGGAGGCAAGAGGCTCTCAGGTGGGCTGTGAATGCTGAGTACTATCTCAGGAGCCTTTCTGTTGAGGGGAATGATTAAACTGTGGGAAAAGTATTTACTTGCCAGGTATTTGCCTGCCTTATTTGTACCATATTCTTCCATTGCTGAAATGTAAGATGAAAAACCTGGGAGTAACAAACTTTCTGTTCTAAGTCTGCTTGATTGAGTGCTTGGTTCAGAAATACCATAAAAGTGCCAGGCCGGAGCTTGAAATATCTCATTACCAGGTGTCAGGCTGCTTATAACTTCCACTCTGGGATTGTTGAGGTTTTTTTTTTTCCTGTTGGTCTTTTAATGAAAATGCCAAAGGGGGAAAAACTATTACAAAAAATAAAAAATGCTGCTTTGATTGAAAATAAAAACGCTGAGACAGCAGCAGCTTTCAGCAGTACTTGCTCTGTTGCATTGCCCTGACTATATATTATTTCACAAGCCTGTGGGATGTTGTACAGTCTGAGGGTCTGGTACGGGCATGGACCTGCTGGCTTTTGGCATGCTGGGAGGTATTGCAGAGCTGAGAGACGAGCAGGTAGTGAATGTCAACTGAGGGATCTGACAAGTCAGCAGGGAGGGAAAAACTCAGAAGCTGAGGTCACAGCTGAAGTCAGGCAAGTGTCGCCTGAAAGGCACGGCCAGCACGGCCAGCTGAGGGTACAAGGACCTTGTTGGATCTTTTGTGGCTGCTGGTGACCTGTGACAACGTGGGGACACTATTTTGATGCTCTTGCCTTCTCTTGCAGGGCTGTCTGCTCTCCTATCTTTGGGTGCTAGCACAGTGAGGGAGCATATGGCACTGCCAGACTCTGTGTAATGTGTGTGTAGGAGCAGTGAGGCCGCTGTGGACCTGTGAAAGGGCACTGAAGAAGCAGCCGAGAGCTGGTGGTCTGAAGGATAAGCAGGCAACAATGGTGCTGCAAAGGAAATGTGGGGAAGGCTAACACAGAGTGCTGCTGGAGAGGCTGGGGAGGGCGTATCTCCTCTGCCTGAAAGGAGGAGGAAGGTGCATCTCTGGAGACCTTAGTCATAGCTGGAGATTCATGTGGCCCCTTAATAAGCCTCCTGTCATGGAGGAGATGATGCTCCAGAAGGACAGTCTTGGCCAGGTCTGGCTTGGACCAACTCTGAGTGGCATCAGTGTCTTTAGTGCTGGATTTCAGCAGTGCTTCCCGGCTGGAGGTTGGAGGATCTCCATTTCATGCTGGAGAAGCTGCTGGCAGGGATGGAGGTGTCACAGCTTGTATTGCAGCACTGGGATGCGGTGGCTGCTGGGAAGCCTGTGATCCCCTTGCTGTCAGTGAGCTGTGCCTGGGACGTGCAGACAGAGGTGCCCGAAGACACTGCGATCCCACTGGGAGAGGTCACAGTGCCCCGTAGCAGCCTGCATTTGTGGGGGGTTTCTCTGGTCCTCTCCAAGGTTCAGCTGACTGATCCTTTGGGCCTGCTAGAGGCCGCAGTCCCCTCCGTATAGGAATGCTGGCACTTTGCACAGCAGGGAAAAGGAAACTTGGAGACGTGGCAAACGATTTGCAACACTTAGAGCTGCACAAAAAGCATCTCGCATGGAAAATCAGACAGAGCAGGAAAAGCAGCATTTACCATCAATATAATGCAGCTGAAATATCTTTCTTAGAGATAATCATCTCTGACTCCAGCAGTAAAAATAAAGGACAAAAACTGGAAGAAGCCAGAAAACACGGTCGTGGGAGTGAATCTTGGTGAAATGAAAATTAAAAACACAATGAAAAGGATAGAATTGCCTTAAGTAAAAACAGCCGCCTGCCTAGAACAACAACTGAGATTATGTGGGAAGCACATGGGGGTGTGGGGAACCGGGCTGAGCGTGGGGCTGCAGCAGGGCTGGTGCTGTGCCAGTGCTCAGCTGTGAGGGAAGGTGGGGGGGAAGAGCCCTTGCCCGGGCTTGAAAAAGATCGAGATTTCAGGTTTCCCTTGCAGTCTAGAGGACATTCAGGTCCTTGCCTTTAGCACCCAGTCTGAAGGATAAGGCAATTTATGGTCTGTCTGAAGGATAAGGGCTGATCCCAGCTCCTGCCTGGTGAAGCTCATCCCCGAACTGCTGACCTTTAATGGACAGCATGTGCTGAACTGGCCCTCCTCAGCAAATCTCACTGAGCCTCACGTTTAAAGGTCTGTGCAAGCCAGTCCTCATCCAAAGCTTGAACAATTGAAGGGAAGATTTCCACTGGCACAGATCCAACCCCCACCAGGCTGTGATGGCTCAGAGAGGCAGTGCTGCCAGCTGGACTGATTTGAGAGCAGCCCATGGAGGTCCTTATTGTCCCTGCTGTGTGGGGGCACGGACTTAGGCAAATCAGAGCCACAAGACTGGGCTCTTAAGGCTGTTTCCCACTTCATTTAAAAACAAGTATCACTTTTTAAGTGCTACAGGAGATGCATGGCCTTTTACTAAAGGATGTCAATGTATGGTGTGAATACCTACGTCTTTTGACTACTTCAGGCTGACCTTGATGGTTTTGTTACGCTAAGTGTCATAAAAATCAAACTGCTAAATTAACTATCTGCTATTTCCCACAACACCAAGGAAGCACCTGGGGCCCTTTTACTCCCAGTAGACAATGGCTCACGGAGGCTTATGCAACTCCTGCTCTGCTGGTGGCTGCTCTCTTCCAGAGCTGGCACGGTATTTTTAGATGCAAAGGAGAAGTGTCTCCTAACTATATGCTAATCACATTTTCAAAGCTTCAGCTGATATTAAAATGATTCAGCCGTGTCCTGAATTCACATACTTTTGTTTGTTGCCTTTTGTATGCTCCATGTAGCTTTTCATATGACTGTGCCTATTTTCAACCAAAATCATGGTTTGTGAGCAGCCGTATGACAAAGGATGTTTTTATCCTTTTTTGAAGATCTTTTGAGTTATCCTTAGCCCCAGATATCTGAAATACAGACTCATGCATATATATTCTCTCTGCAGGCAAAGAACAGAGGCAGGAATAGACTTTACAGCTGTGATTCTCAAATTTTATTAAAGGGCTGCCTGACCTTCAAGGGGAAAAGAAAGTATTTGGGAACCGTCATATCTGATGCTGCCACCCTGATGTTCATTTACGGCCAAATAACTTCTTGATAGAATTTTTTTTATTAGTTTTGCTTGCCCTTTTGTTTAACCTCTTGCCTGATGTGAATGTGCTCAATAAATGTCTGTCTCTGTCTGGTGCCTCCCACAGTCCCCTCAGGCCCATGCTGAAGGCAGGTCTGCAGCCCTCATGGCCTCTGCCTCCTCGGTCTGATGTGTTGTCTGCTAAGCTGAGCAAAACAGTCAGTTCTCTTCAGATGGTCTGGTGAAACTAGTCCTTTTCTCAGCAAAAAAGTGCTGCCAACTCAGCCCAGACCATTGTCTGGTTCTGAAGTATTCTCCAATTCAGTCCTGTGCAGAATAAATTCACCATGTACCGATGCAAACAGGGAACACAACAAGAGATTGCTGCAGGTTTTCTTGGTGAGGACCCCAGTTCGGAGCAGCATCCTTGCTGGTGGGGCCATTGGGAATAAAGGAGTTGAGCTGGGAGTACCCAGCTGGGCTTTGCTGATGTCCCCAGACCCTGCTCACGGAGCAGAGGAGGGCTGTCAGCTGCGCAAGGGAGCAGCTCTCTGCAGAGGGAGGTGGTGTTTCGGGGATCCCCATGCAGAACGGCGCTTCCAACGCCAGGTCTTCCCGTGGCCAAGCAGTGCCCGGGTTTGCTGTTCCCCAAGGCCACAAGGGCTGCTGCCCTCCTGGGCCACCTCTGCCTATGGCAGAGGGACCAGGCTTGGAGGGCACTGCCCCCCTTCCCCAGCGAATTTTGGGGTGTTTGCCCTTGCCACGCTGCTCTCCTGATGCCCTGCCCAGGCTGCGGGCTCACACGGGCCAGGCACAGCTGTAGCACCGAGCCCTTTAAGGGGCTGCCCCGTGGCTGCCGGGAGCCCCCAGCCCTGCCCGGCTGGATTGGCCCCTTCCCGGGGCGGGGGGAGCTGGAGCTCGGCTCCCGCATTCCCGCTGTCCAGGTCCCGCATTCCCAGTTGTCCCAGCTCCTGCTGCTCTGCAGCCACCGAGCCCCTCTGGCTTTCAGCCGCCCCCTCCTGCCCAAGCAGGTGGGCTGGCCCAGCATCCCTGGAGGGAGGGAAGCGCTCGGAACTGCATCAAGGTGAGGCACAGGTGTCATTCTGAGAGAAACTCATCCCGTGTAATTGAAGCCCCCGAGGGAGCGACTGAGGCTGGTGGAGGATTTGTGCTGTGCCCCCTCTCTTCTTCCCTTCCCCCTCTTTAATCCCCATCTTGCTTGGATTCAACTTTTTATCCTGAGTCTTCAAGGACCGGCGCAAAACAGCTTCCATAGGCAGGAAGCTGCCCAGATTTGCATTTAGCATATTTAAATATTTAACATATTTAGGGTTGAATTAAAGCAAAGGGAGACAAAATTGGGAACAGACCAAAGAATAAGTGTGTGTGTGTATGAAGGAATAAAGGCCATGCGTGCAGATACACAGGGAAAATAAAACATGGGAAAGAGGACAGAGAGAGCCTGGTCCCTCTTTGTTGTCGTATCAAGCACACTGTGACTAATGGTGATAATTTCCCCCCCTCTTCCCAGTACCATAATAGAAGAAAAAACCTAATTGTCATCTGCCACCCACTGTTTGTAAAGCAGCTTCTCTTAAATAGTTCTTATGTATTGAGTTCAGCTGTCAAAGGGAGCTGCTTTTTTCATGGTCTGCAAAATGCATTTCAGTATGAACACAGCTCGATGCAAAGGTCACCCCATCAAAAATGTTTCCCTCAGTAGTGAGTATAATGGCAAAACCCAGCATTTTTCAGTCTATTCTCACCATTTTACTTGATATTTCTTAAATGGTAGACAGCTGGAGATTAAATTCCCTTTGATGGGCAGAATTTGAGGGAGAATGTTCTGTAGTATACCTTGGGTTTCCCCCTCCTCTCTGCCATGCTGTGGTATGGGCTTTTTAATAGCTACTTATGACAGGTAGTATGAGCCATAAAAAGAGCAGGAGATAGAGGAAAATTGCCTATTGTTTTTTAGATTGGCTATCGTTCCTTAGGATATTAGTGTGAGTTCCTGTGTGTGCTAGTGTTTTAATGGTAGTTTGGTTTCCGAATGCTTAAATTACTCTCCCTCTCAGTGTTTCCATTTACTTGACACATTCCAAAATGAAAAGACTTTGGGAGCCAGCCTGCAGTGTGAGGGAGACCACAACGACTGTAAATATCACTACAGTCAGTAGGCAGGGGTCACATAGAAGAGAGAGAGGGAGGGTTCCTCCTAAAATTTCCACAGGAGCTGGGGTAAAGCAGTCTGAAGTTATTATTATGGGTGTGTTCGTGCAGGGGTGCCTGCTCTGTGTGTGTGCTCTCAGACCTGCTTGTAACATAACCTGGTGGGGGGAAAAAAGTCATGGTCAGACTGTCTTCTGCCAGGCATCTGGAAGTGGGTGTTACATCTTCAGGGATATAACTTACATGTTTCACCTACATTTTTACGAGAACTTTGGTATGTTACTGAGTTGTGGAGGGGAAGTTTGGAGAAGGCTTTATTTGCCCCTAGAGGAAATGGTTTCTGCTGTTGTGCTGCCTGGATTAACTCGTGGTGACCCTTGCCCAAAGGACTCTGTGCAGACAGTGAAAACAGTGGCTCTGCATCATCTCCTACCAAATACTTGTCAAGTAATGGCAAAGGGAAGCTCAGGGTAGTTGAGAATGTAACCCCAGCTGTTCCCTTTCCCCTAGAAGGAGGAACCTGGCCTTCAAACAGACATTTCTTATAATTTCATCTGTAGTTGGATTTTGTGCACTGATTGAGGCTTCACTCTGCTTAAAGGCACAAAGGCATTAAAGAAAAAAAAAAAAGGCAAGTACAGATGGTGCTAAACCTGCCATTAAAGGTCCTTTAAAAAGGACCTGCCTTTAAAGGTCCATTAAAAAGTCCTCAGGAGAAGTTCATATGGCAACAGTGGTTGATGATCAAGCTGCCCTGGAAGCCTCAGCAGTGGTGGTAGGTCACCCTCATCAGACAAGAGGTTGTAGTGGCTTGAGGAGATGAGTGTGTCAGTCTGCAGGAAGAACTGGGCTCTGCCTTGATGAAGGTAATGTAGTGTCACAGTAGCGTCCTGGTGTGGTGACACAGGCAGATCAGAGCATAACACCAGTTTGCAGACCTTAAATGCCAGCCTTCAGCAGGGGCCCTGGATGCAGATTGAACCTGGAGCATCTGAATCATTAAGCCCAGGCTGTACTGTTTGATCTGTTAGTGAGTAGCAGTAATGGATGGAAATTTTGTTGGTCCAGCTTCTGAGACAGCAGGGGCAGCTGGGATAATGCCAACCACAGCTTACCTGCAGGAGTACACCCTGAACAAATTTTCTGGTGGCATGTGTGTTGCTTTTTCTCATCCACATATCAGGACAGAAAACTTCAAGTCCCTCCAGGCCTTGTTCATCTTATAAGTGTTAGGTTTCCCTTTTTTAAAGGGCAATTGTACCACATGTAAAAGATTTTAGTTCCAAGTGTGCTCTGAATACAGCAGGACCTGCTTTGTTCTGTTGTGCTGGCAAAAATGTCTTGACAGGGACAGGTGTCGGAGCCCCGGGCTGAATTAAGTGGCCTGGAATTAGGCACAGGATGCTTTGCAAGGGTGTTCCAGCCAGGGAAAACCACATAGTCTGGTCTCTTCTTGCTTCTCTGCTGCTGTGCAGTCCAGAGAGCTCCTTTGTTTTCAGTTGTGTTGTTCATGGCCGAGTGGCAGGGGTGAAGGAGTCCTTACTTTGTCTCTGGGCCCCTCTGCAGGTGACAGTGCCACGAGGTGGCACTGGCCACCACATAATGTCTGGCCAGAAGCACGAGGTCCAGGCAGTTCATTTGTCCAGCTCTTTGCTCTCTGATACAAGGCTGGGAGCACAGTTCAGGCCCTAAATGTCAGCCAAAGCACTCGAGCTTATAGTTGTCTTTTGACTTTCAAGTAGACACAAATTCCCATTTCTCTGTTCCCGTATCAGCAAAGTCAGTCAGGGGGAGAGACCAAACTCTTGGTGACCTGTGCATTGCTTTACAGTGTGCACACTTTCAGACCCTTACTGCCCCTGGAGGACTCACTCTTGTTCAGCCTGCACATTCCCTGCAGGTTTATCTTGGGTGCTTAGTGTAGTGGTGCTTCTCTCTCTTTTCCAAGATAGTCCATTTTTGGCTAACATTTTGCTCTTCTGTGCCAGGGCTACCTGGTACGGGCAGTGGGAATTGCAGTGCCAATAAAAACTGGATCACTTGTTTGATGGTGGCTGCAGTGCCTTCTCACAGGTCTCTGTGTCTGAAGGGGCAGAGTTTTCCTGCAGTTTGGTGGGATAGAATTTGAGAATAATAGAACCATTTAGGTTGGAAAGGACCTTTGAGATCATCATATCCCCTACACATCTTTTAAATAACTCCAGGGATAGTGACTCCACCACTTTTGTGGGCATTCTGTTCCAACCCTTGACAGCCCTTTCAGTGAAGAGATTTTTCCTAATGTCCAGCCCAAACCTCCCCTGGTGTAACCTGATAGACAGAGATG
This sequence comes from Cephalopterus ornatus, assembly GCA_013396775.1. Taxonomy (NCBI): domain Eukaryota; kingdom Metazoa; phylum Chordata; class Aves; order Passeriformes; family Cotingidae; genus Cephalopterus; species Cephalopterus ornatus. Next base: position 2,286,941 of record VZRE01013728.1, on the reverse strand, counting down.
TCTTTACCATGCAGCTTTTTGCTGTCTTTGGTGTAACCAGCGTAAAACAAGAGCCTACCTCTCCAGGAGAATGTCTGGGAAAGACAGGATGGCTTTTCATTCTGCAGTCAAGTTACTGAGGGCGGGCCAGGAGCATGGAAAGAAGAAAGGAATTGCCTCTAACCTATTTTTCTGCTGGTAAGTCAAGCATGACAGAACAAAACTTAAGAAAGCACTGTGACATTTTAGGTAGGGTGTTACACGTGGGTGCAATGAGTTGTCTGCCTGTGATAGGAAGCCTCACTTTCCAACAAGGGACTCCACTGCTGTCATGTCATTGGGGCTGGTTGATACCATGTGCCATGGATTTCTGTAGGCAACCCCCCCATTTCAGGTTCCTGTCTGTAAAATGGATTTTGCTTCACCCAGCAGGAGTGATGTGAGGATATGTTTGTTGATATTCTTGGGGCCTTCATCTATTTTTGGGAAAGCACTGTGAAAGGCTTGAATGGCAAATTCTTTCTGTCCAAGCATACCCATAATTAAACTGGTCTGTTTATCCGTGAGCTCAGGCAGGCTTATTATGGTATTTTCTAACCTTGATCTAACAAGTTGTGCCATGTGGTGTGCCACACATCTGCTGCTCCGTGCCTGCTGGGGAGGGTGGACACCTGGTGTCAGAGGGAGAGTAGTGGAGTGGAAACAGTGGCCTCACTGGGAATTTCCTTCGAAGGTAAAAATCCTGCCTGGCTATTTGTGAAACGCTGCTGTTGAAGCTCGGGTAGGTTTGTTGTCAAGCAGGAGATACTGTAAAAGCAAATAACTGCGAGTCGGCAGGTACTTAATGAGGATCCGTGAGTTGTGACAGGTGAAGTCGTCCGGCAGCAGCCCCGGCTGCATTGCTGTGTCACACAGTGCGAGTTGCTCGTGAGAGGCACATTTGTACAGTGAACCTGGTGCACGTGTTGCTGCTCCTCGGTGCAAGACAGGCTGTTTCCGTCAGGTGTTCTTGTGGGCCAGAGAGAAAATTGACACACGTGGTCATGTGCAAGGACCATGACTGGTTCTGCTCTCCTGAAGTGGAGGGAGGAAGGAGGATGTTCCCTTGCGGACAGAGTTTGGTAGGAAGGGGAAGCAACCGGCTGGAGGGGGGTGGATGCCTGAGCGCTGCATCTGCCAGCGTGGACACTTGAGCCTTTGCAATACATAAATCATGGAAGATGTGTGTGCCTTTCTTGTTGTGTCAAAGTCAGAAACTCCTGACCCAGCTGGAGGAAAATAACAATTTAAACAGAGATGTCATCAAGCAAGATGTTCCAGCTCGTTAGAAAACAACTTACTGTATGCTTGAAAGGCGCCTGCAACGCATAAAAAGAAATGGCTCACTCTTGCTCTGGAAAATCTAAAGCAGAATAGGCAGATATGACCTCATCTCTTCATCCTGGAAAATTACTGCCTCTTAACTTGATGTTCTTGCCATCTTAAAGTGGTTACTGGGAAATCAGTGATTTAGGAGCAAGTGTAACTGGCTCAATTGCTTATCTAGTTGGAGCAAAGTCTCTTGGTTGGAAGAGTGTAGAATGAATGGAAAAACAATTGAACAAGCAATATTGTCCCTCTTTTTGCTGGCCTCTTCCAGGTATCTGGAAGGCTTGGGAGGGAAGAATTTGAAGTGAACTATGTTGCTTGACCCTTGCATTGATTAGAACTATAGTCATACCATTCAGAGCACAGGCTCCTGCTCTGGTGCCCCACAGTTCATTTGGGAAGCACGGTCCCAGTGACAGACACTGCCAGAGTGTTTAGGAAAATGAGCTGGTTCCATGATGCAGACACATTCTGGGGATGATCTAAGGGATCTTGCAACAGGTGGCACAGATGGTTATATCTGTCTGTCCTCCTCTTGTGGCAGTGCAGAGTGCTGGGCTTTGGCTGTGCCTGCAGAGCTGGGGCAGACTTGCAGGTGAGGTCTGCCCACGGGCTGCAGGCTGCTGGCAGGGGACATCACCTCTCTGTGGTGGGCTGCCATGTGAGAGGTCTTTTGACTAGAGCATGGCCTTTGGGAGATGACTCTTATGAGCAAAGACAGCTAGGCCCAGCATCTCTGGGACCACAGCCGTTTCCAGAGACTGCATCTAACAAGAGAGGAGTTCCTAAGGAAATGAGAGAGTGGTGGCAGTGGCTGGAGGCACCTGCAGTCTGTATGACTAGCTGTCATGTGCTTCACTTCGCAGTGCTTGAATATACCTTTTTCTTCAGCAAATTCCATAGTTCTAAAAATATAAACAGGATCTGTCTCTTGAGTATAAGAGCTCAGAAGCTCTGAGCACAGTCTGGAAGTCCCCAGGTTCCCGTAGGCTCTCCTAGGGGACTGAGAGCCAAGCCCTGGCTAGGAAGGATGCTCCTTGGCTTCAGGCTGTTGTTTCATAGCAGGACACCTGTAAGGCAAAGGCCCTCAGCTCTGAGACAGGCCATGTGGCATGGGAACACTACGATATGTCTGTTTGGCATGCTTGGATGTGTAGGGAGAGATGAAGCAGACTAAAGTATATCATGCAGCAGTGATATACTTCCCAGGGAGGAAGTCTGCCACTTCCTCAGGGAAGCTATTCCAATGGCTTAATTACTCTCAGTGCTGGGAACCAAGCTTTTGTTTTAAAGCTGGATTTATTTCTGCCCATCAGGTCCCATTTCACTGATGCTCACTCTTGGCTAGCTCTTCCCCGCACAAGTACCTGTGAGTACCAGTTGAGTTGTCCCTTTGTTTTATTCAGACACATTACATTCCTTATGTCTGTCTCTGCAGGAATTCTCCAGGCCCTGGTTTCCTTTCAGCTCTTGTTTAAACTCATTCCCATTTCTTCCTATTCCCTGAAAGCTGACTCTCTGGTCTGGAGGCAGTTCTCAGGACTTAGGTCTATGTACGTTGTTTTCATGCTGCCTGGCTCTTCAGTCCTGCAAGAACAGCATCAGCACTGCAGAGACCATTACTTTCTTCTCTGAATCCTTGTTTTCTGTCTTGTAAACACAACGTTGCCTTTTGGATCCCAGATCTACAGCCTTACATTGTATTCTGCAGCAGTAATCCAACAAGGCCAGTGCTCACCTCTGCAGACAGCACAGCAGGTCTGACTGGGAGCTGGGGCTGTGTTGGTCCTGTTTTCTACCAGGTCTGTTACTGGCACTCATAGAAATGGGAAAGTTCTCCCTACGACCTCTATTTCACAACAATTTGCTTTGCAACTTAATTGATGTTTGTCAACATTAGAAAATTTCCATCTAGAAGATGTATTCAGACTTGGCTGGGTTTCAGCAAAGTGGGGAAACAGGAACTGCTCTCACTCCTTTTGCTGGGGTTTTGCTGCCTGTCAAGGGGAAGGTGGGGATGGGAAAGTGGAGGGGAAGCTGGGTCTGATACCCACCATGAAGGCATGAGGGTACTGCTGAGGTGGCTTGTTTTAGGTGCAAGAGCTGTTGGAGGCAGTTGCAGAGAAGAGCTACTGAATGTGGTTCAAAGCAACCATCTGCTGTGGGCAGGGTGTGCTGTGGTCCAGGAGAGCCACCTCTGTTTTTGATGAATAATTTCCTTTACTATGAACTCTTTTTTATTTGGCCACTTACCACAAGAACTGGTTAACCTCATGAAAACTCCGAGAAAGTGGGTAGCATTGCCAAGAGCTGATGCTTACTTAAAGGTTAAATTAATGTGTCAGCTCCCCACTGCAGTGTAATCCACATGAGGAAAATCTTGGAGGACTGGAGAATGCCAGACATTGCCTGCAAGACCTAGTTTGCAGATCAGACTAGTAAATGTCTGAAGTAATGAAGCAGTGCTGGGATGAAATGTAGGTTTTGTTCTTCCCACCTGTTCTACATCTCTACCGTCTGCAGTGTCTGAGTCTCACTAAAGCTGCTGGAATTTCAGTGCAATGCTTGGGCTTGTGCTTAGTTTCTGATTTCTCAGATTTAGGAAGGACTCAAATGTGAGATCTTTCGGCAGAAAATAAAAAGTACAGAAACCCAAATTAGAGGGCAGGGTATCTTTTCCTTTACAGAGTTTATATTTTCCTGTTTAAATGCAAATGTTTGGCTGTGACACCCTGCTTGAGGACAAATAAAGTGATTGCTCCTCCTGGCTACGCTGATTTTCTCATTTGAGTCTGCTGTTATAATGGCAGTCAGATTAAAAAAAAAAAATGGCAGATGGTTGGGATGTTAAATGTTGAATGTTGTGGAGAGCATGGAAACCCTGTGTCAGCCCAGAGCTTGTAAAGGGAAAACCATCACTTGCAGAGACAGCTTAATGGGCTTGTAAAGTCTGGCACCATCAAAACCACGATTTGGGTTTTATCAAAGCATGGGAGTGGAGCCTTGAGAAATGACAGCTGTATTATCTGTCTTCAGATCATTCTGAGAGCAACATCAGGAACGGGCTGGAAACAGTTCAGGAAATAATTTTATATTGAGGGTTTGCTGGGGGCAGAAATGTATAGGGAAATTGAAATGAAAGAATTAATAACAGTATCAATAACCTTCCTACAGCAGCTATCAGGCCTGACATGAAAATGACTTGAAAGTTGTCATCTGCTGTGTATTTTATTCCCATCAGGAAGGTTTGAGGGATGAGAGGAGAATCCAAACAAGGCAATTAGAAGACTGGAGCTTGTTGTGGAAAGAGGGAATGACTAGTGTGTAGAACCTTTCAATGCAATTTTCCTTACCAGACACAGGGTCTGGGCCAACTTCTGATATAGTGGAGCAGATATTGGAGCACGCAGATTTATGGAGTGACAGCAGTGACTGCAGTGTCAGCTGCTGTGCATAAGGGTGGTCTGTGCAAGATGCTGATGGTTGCAGGAAAAGATACAGTGCAGCTCCTCCTGGATGTAGATCCCAGAGGCTGAAGATTCTAGCTAGGGTTTCTCACTCACCACCGAAATGATTTAAATTTATCACTGAAGTCACTGCCAAGTTTTTCAGTACTTTTTCTGGGCTGTGGACCAATCTTGCTTAGTGCAGTCCAGTTTGTGTGGGTGTAGGGGATGGTAAAATGTCCTACTTTTTTTCTATCACTGTATGTTGACTCTGAGCCATTTGTACTCAATTCTTTTGCTCCAGGATGACTTGACTCACAGCCAGGAGTTCACCGTACTTGTCTTGAGCTTTGGGACTCTGGAACCAAACTGGAACTATCCATAGCTACTGGAAAAGAGAGCCCAGCACGTAGGTTAAACCACTTATAAATGATGGCATGACTGAGGCAGCCAAGCTCTATTTTCGCAAGTGACATAGTCACCTAAGAAATGAAACCGCACTGGAAATGCTCCCGTTCCTGCGGTCCAAATGCTTTTCAGACATTACCTAAGCCATGAGGCTGTGATGGGACAGACTACTGTGATCCCATTTGCCAGTTCCAGGTCATTAATGTGCAGAGGAGAAGGGACTCAATTTTCAGATTTTCCCAGAGACAGCAAGTTTCTATCACAGTTTATGTTCAAACTTAACCTGCAAATCGTCCAGAATTGACATGGGGTTTTTGGCCTGTATTTGGGTATATTTTTGCAGTGTGACTGGGCAAACTTTCAGTGTTACCAAGGGAAAAGGGAAGAAGTGAAGCTTGCAGTCTCCATTTTCTGAATTAGCAATTGTGTGTCTGAGAGAAGCTAGTGAAGAGGAGAAACCACTTGCATGACTGCGTGGTGAATGCCGAGGTGCAGACTCAGGTGCACAGCACTGAGAATACAATAGCCTTTTTATACAGAGGAGAAAAATAGTATGAGATGAGCAAGCTGGTCATTACATTCCTTTTTCCTCCCAGAGCAGTCTCTCCAAAATTAATTGGTTACTCCTTTGTAGTGGAGATAGATATAAGTAAAGAGGTTTATGCTCTGAGATGGAGCACGGGCACTGAGCTGAAGAGCAGGACCTGTCTGCTGCCAAGCAGCTGGAAGTTGCTGGGAAGCAGGGAAGCATTTTGGCAGCTGGAGGAAGGTTGGCTGCCCGTCTGCAGCTCGGTCCCATTCTGCACTGGTGACAGCACCATGTGCTCTTCAGCTCCGGCCTTGGTCCATGTGTGGAAGCCTCCGACGTGCTGGTGCTCAGAGGTCTGATGCACACAGACTGTGATCCCTGATGCCAGAGGATATTTGTGCTGCTGGGAAGCTGCAGCTGCTCATAGGGGGGATGTGCTATTCTAAAGCAGTATAGGGCCTCCTCCATGTCTACTCCTGTAAGCTTGGCACAGAGGAGAAAATGCCTTTTCAAGGGAAAGAAGTCAGCATATTCACTGGTCAGTGTTTGGTGGGTTTATTTGCCAAAATAACCTATGCATGCCCCGAGTAGGAAAAGACCATCATGGCACCGAGTCTGTGATTCTAGGTCCTTTCTCCCTTTGAACATTTGCTTTTCTTCTGCAATCTGTAGTGGGTTGGGATTTATTCAGAGATCAAAGACAAATCCAGTCTTTATAGCATTCATGCCTCGGCCATTCAGTTTATGCAGATATTAATGAGGTGTGTTTTATATGGCCTGACATTCATGTCTTTCTGTTCACCCTAACGAGGTTGTTCTGCTGTCCCTCTTGTTTTAATAAGCAACAGAGTCTCCAAGATCAAGTTCTAAAAAGATATTTTCCCACTTTAGGATTATCAGGAGCAAAACTAGGAATGATGATTTTAACAGGCATAAAACACCAGGATCTTGTCTCTGATGCCCTCAAAGCAGTGCATTCTCCTCTGCTTTGCCTACTCTATATTATCACAGGTTTCAGGGTAACACATACATTTCTTGCCCTTTTATCTCCCTAATTGTTTTCACAAGTTCATTAATGATTTTGCAAAAGCTGTAGTGAAACTAAATGACATGCTCATAAACCTTTAAAGGAGAATATACCCGTCTGGTGATGGGAAAAGTCTCATTAGTCTTTTGAAATCGCTCCCAGCAGGTTTTTCTGCAGATTCAAACTTGTTAGGTGCATAAATATGCTTCTCTAATTCAATTGGCTGTGCTGATTGTGTGACAACTGAAGTTTGCTCTGCTTTTAAGTAGCCACTAAAATCACCTTTCTAAAGCAGATGTTCTGAGACTGCTGGAGCATCACATTTCCAGCCTCCCTCAACTCAAATCTGTTCCTTCTATGCTGAGATAAAGAACAAAAATGATTTTCAAGTCTTGAAGCTGCTTTCCTTTGAGCTCATTTAGATGAGGATATTTCTACCACGCAAACCTTAATTGAAGTATTTGATTTCGCCTTTGTATGGGGAGTTAATTTATGTGACACGATTAAAATACATGTTATTTATACAATAGGAACTTGTAACTGGAGTAGATGATTAAAACAACTGAACAGCAGCCTCTTCTGAAATTTTAACTTTGCTAAAAGCATAATGATCCTTTGACAGGATATTCTAGTTGAGCGTTTTTGAAAGTTAAGTTAAATATCAGGATGCATTTTAGATAAGTACATTACCATGCAAGCTCTATTTTATGCCTGACACTAAAGATCTTGAAAAAATTTTGATTGCTCTGGGCAGAGGATTCTAATATAAGTTTTGGGCCTTATTGCTCAAAGTTGCCTGAATGAGGTTGAACTGTCTGGTAGTGTTACTTCAAAGGGTTGAAAACCCCCTCTGGCTGTGTCCCTTGTATGCTATGGTGTCACCTCTCCATGTAAAGCTACTCAGCACCACACCGGCATTCTCACATTAGAAAGGGAGTAGACCTTGGTGACAGAGGAGAACAAACCTCTTTTCCCAAGGAAGCAAAGTAAGCACAGCCAAACTCAAAACTGGAAACCAAACTGCATGGAGATGGGTTTGCTTCACCACCAGGGACCAACAGCTCTGAGCATACAGCTGAGACAGCCCTGTTCAGTAACAGTGAGCACAGCTGCTATGTACCTGTCTGGTACAGGCCTCTCTCAGAAAGGGCATTCAGCTGCAGCTCTGTTTTTAAGGCCTCACTTTGTCTGAGATGTTGCTATAGTTGGGCTATTTTTGGTGGCTGTAAGTGACAGCTGCCATAACCTGCACTCTGGTACAGCACTGTGTGGATCCCAGTAAAGAGCAGCCATCAGCCCTGGCTAGCCCAGGAAAAGAGACACATCTGCTGATGTTTAAACTCGACTGTACTGAAAAAATGCAAAGCCCTTCCTGGGGTTAGTTGCTCAGCTGAAATGTCTTGGGCCAGGTGCTGCCTGTGCAGGACTGTCCTGGGCAGGTGGGGCTGTAGGTGTCCTGCACACTTGACAGTGGTCTTGGCATCTCCTGGTGGGTGGTGGGCATGGAAAGCTGGGCTGGCTGCTCCCTGAACACAGCCGGGATTCTCCTGCTCTGCAGGGCCCACTGTGCCCTTTTGCCAGCTGTGCTGCTCCCCGCGGCTGCCCTGAGAGGGACAGAGAGCTGTGGCTGTCCAGGCTTGCACGGCCCATGTCAGTTTTACCAGCTGGATGGTCTCCAGTTGTTTTACAGTTTCTCTGGGATCAGAGATTAAAAACTCAGTGTTTCTCAGAAGGGGAGGTTACAGGGAAGTACTGGTTTCTGCAAGTCTCCCAAACTGGATTTTGCTGGGGACTGTGTGAAACTGCAGAAACAAGGTTCTAAGTTTTCATTGTAAAATATGTTTGGCAAACCTGCTTGATTCCCCAATAAAGCATTCAAGATAAGTGATGACACTTTTCAAAGCTTGTTGGTGTTGCTGTTTGTGAAAATGTTGGAAATCTTGACCTGACTTCTTGGGATTAACTGGGGAAGAGCAAATATTTTTTTCTTCTCTTCTCCTTCCCCCCTGGACAAGAAACATTTCCCATACAAATCTTTTGACCCCTCATTATCTGAAAGTCACAATTTCCAGTCACTCATTATGTTGGTTATTTTAGTCACTTTTTAGTGCCTAGCTTTGGTTTGTTGTTTTCAGTTTCTATAATAGACCAAATTTCTCCTTTCTGACAGTGTAGTTGTGCTGCTGCATTGCTGTGTGCAAAGTGTTCTGAAACCTTCACATAGGAGGTACAGCTCAGTGGAAAGTCCTTCTGTTACACATGAGAAATTAATTTGCAATTAATTAAGTTGTTGGATGAATTCCTCCTTTGTTCTGTCTGAAAATGCCCTGTGAGCAGATTGCTAAATTCTCAAAAAATTCATTGCAACAAATTGTGAGTTTCTTCCCTGAAAAATTCCTGGTCTGACCAGAACAAACAGTTCACAATGTGCAAGTGGAATTCATAATTTCTTAGTTTCTTGAGTGGTTAATATATGGAATGAGGTTCCCCCAGTCAGTGTGAACTGCAGGTAACACAGGATATAACTTAAAACTTGTTTTTAATCTGTCCTTTATTACTGAGATTTTGGGTTGTGACCTAAGTTTTCATTATCTTGAGAGACTGAGCCCAAAGAATAGGGCAGTGGGGGGGGCTAAACCTTGCCCTCAGATGGATATTTGCAGAGGGCAGATGGCTGTGTGCAAGGAGGGCACATGTACCGGGATTTTAGGAGGGTGGGATTAGTCCCTGTAAATAGACAATTTAAAAACATACAAATATAAGTGGAAGGAAAAAAGCTGTGGACAGTTCTTTGGTGGAGGAGGGGGAAAAGAGCAAATGAGAAGTGCTGTGTGACTGGGATCTGAAGTATGAGGCAGCCTAAGGACGAGGAGCTGGTTGGGAAACCAGGACAGACTGGCCACGTAGCTCCTGTCTGGTAGTGCTGGTAGAGGTTGTGTGGCAGAGCACTTGATTGCCAAGTCATCCCCCAGCCTGTCCAGCTAGCAAATATTATAGGAGCTGAAAAAGCGAATGGGAGCATAGCAGAAAATGTCACCAATTGTGCCAGCAGCTGAAAAGGGCTGGACTCAACAGTGTGACTGTGCTGGCAGTGTCACTGCTGCAGCCACAGCTCCTCCGTGCTCCTTGCAGGCAGCTGTCAGATAGTTCCATCTGCATTCCTTCGCTCTTGGTATTTGGAAACACCACAGGATGTAAAAAAAGAGACGCCAGTTTTTGCTTTGTTGCATTGTGTTCCTCTCTGCCTGTGGTAGTTTTCTTGCCTGACTTGGTATAGAAACTGGCAAGAGCATTTTCTCTGCTGTACTCTAAATCTTGTTTTCACAGCATTCTTCTTCTTCTTACAAAGAGTTGCATGTGGCCCTGCTAAATTCTGCCTGTGCTGGCTCACACTTGGCCGTTCACACAAAAGCGAGCCCTGCTAATGAAGATGGAAGTGCTGTCGTTCAGACTATTGCTGCTTTGCTAGTCTCTGGTGTCAATATCTCTGTCCCCCATTAAAACCAACTCGGGAGCATATGCCACAGTGTTCACTTTGTCAAAACATTGGCTGTCCTTCTAGATTAGTGCAGCTCCCAGACCGACTGCACTGGCATCAACAATTAGTTAGTTCTGCCTCCATTAATTAAAATAAGCTAAGAGTATCGCATGTTATGGTGGCTTTCAAAAGCATAGGAGCATACTTGTGTCTATCAGCCTGTTCCCATGGCTGATCTTTTTTGACTGATTCATGTTGTATCTGTGTAATGGTTGCTAAATCTGGAATGAAACAGGAGCAACAATTAGTGAAACCCAAAAGATTTCTTCCTGTCTTTGGCTCAGTGGCAGCTTCTGTCTCTGCCGTCTCTCATGTGAAGCATTAAAATTAGGGAATTGTCCCCTGCTGCTTGGGTGGTGGAGTGAGAGGCAGAGTCAGTAGATGGCACTGTCAGACCCTGCTGGGGAGGCTGCAGGGCAGTGCAGGTACAGCTCTGAAAGCTGTTTGGTGTTTGGACTTGGTTTCTCTCCTGGGCAAAACCGCTGTAAATGACAAGTGGATCTTTTGCTCCCGTAATCTCTCCTGCCAGGGTCCGGTGGTCAGACTGGGGGAACATGTCACTCATGTTTTGACAGGGGATCCTGCTGGAAGGGTCCAATCTCTGAAGGTGTTTTGCCGCCTCTGCTCAGTCAGACAAGGCAGCTGGAGTTGGCTCCAAGGAATCTTCCTCCCTGCAATGAGGAAGCGCCTCCATGCATGGGATGGAAGTGCCCAGATGGGCTTCACGAGGGCAGGGGAGACATTTCAGTTTTGATGTCCACAAAGGTCACCGAGGTGTCTCCAAGGGGCAGGGACACCATGGCTGCTGGGGGAACTGGCACGGAGGCTGCAGCTGTGGAGAGCAGCACTGGGCTGTTCTGTGGGAGCCTGGCGTGCTCTGTGTGGCTGTAGCTCTCCAGTACTTCAAAACTGCAATATGGCTTTACAGAGTAGCCAGTTCTGCACTGATGAGATAGCCTCATTTCCTAAGGGATGATTCCTAGAAAACTATCTAGCATTGCTGTAAAACGAGGATTTGTGGTTTAATAGTTATCGTGGGAGCAGCTCCAGGAATCCTTCTGCTGCACAGTCACCATCCTGCACAGGCTTCTGTTCTCCAAGCAGTGCTTTTCTTCCAGCTTCTGGAGCAGACACGGAGCTTGACATCGTGTTCATCAGTCCATGTACCGTAATATTGGCAGTGACATTCAGTACTTCAGGGATTTTTGACTGCTGACTTTCAATGACATTAGGAGCAATCTCCATGGCCAGTGTGAGATACTCCTCTGTGCTAAAGAATATAAAAGAGACTATTGCATTTCATATATTGAAGTACATGAGAAACAGCAGGAATTTGTGTGATTTATTGGGAAGACAAAAATGCACCACAGCATGTTCTGTAAATATAAGCACAAACATGTCATGCTACATCTTGCTGTAAATTTCCTTTACTGCTAAAGTGTCTAAAGTAATGAATGCAGGAATAATGGATGATTTCAAACAATAAGTTCTATCACAAGCTACCTGGTCATTAACATGGGGGGCACACTCGATTGCCCTGACAAAGATATAGGACTTCAGATGATGGTGACATGGGACAGAACAACATGTCACTTTAGAGTATGGCCTGATGCCCTTGAGTCTGACAGAGGGGGTTAATCCTGGGGAGGCTGGAGAAAGGGCCTGCCTCAGTTTCTGTGCTGTAGACCACCCTCTCTGAACCACTTCTGCATCTCACAGGAAAGACTAACCTGCATCTATCGCTGGATACCACCTCTTCACCTCGCTTTTTTAATGCGTATCAGGCACAAGACAGGTGACTCCTGTGTTGTAGTGTCTGAATCCCTCTCGTATTGGATTCTTAATCGCTTTTGCTCTCTTTTTTATCTGGAGGATGGGAACAGGGAGACTTGCTCTCCGTTTGTTTGGTCAGATTCCAAATAAGGAAGAGACAAATAAGTAAATACATAAATTTTTAAAAACAGTATTAATTTTTACTCGTGGTGAGGCTGCCAGCAGCTGGCTGATGGGAGGCGGTGTGGCATGGCTGTTGTCACGTCTCGTACAAAGTTTGATGTAGCCAGCTGGCAAATAGCAGTGGCTCTCCTGAGTTCATAGCTCACCCTGTTTGTGTTGACATTTCTGGCAGGGAAAGGTAAAGAGTTATCCCAGCTGCAATAACCTGTGAGCTCTCCCTCTGCATTGCTCTTAATTTGACTGAAATTGAAGTCTCGCTCAACAGGAGCGATTCACGTGCCAGCATTTGCCATCGTTACTGCTTGGCTGGGGGACATAGCGTGGGAGATGGCACCTGCAGTGATCCAGTCCAGCTCTGGAACTGCACACCAGCAGCCTCACAGCTTACACCTTCCTTTCCCTCTTGAAACCTGACTTTGTTGTAACCTGGCTCCCTCCAAGCACAGTGCAGAGCTGGTGAGAGGTGCTGCAGCCCCCAGAGGAGCACCAGGCTGAGCCCTGCCGTGTTCCTGGAGAGGCAGCTGTGGGGATGCTCAAGGAGCTCCTGAAGAAAAGCCTTCAAATGAGTATCCTGACCGTGTGTCCTTGTACAGGGATTGGTTGTTTGAGCGGAGGGAGCTCTGTGCTCCTGGAGCTGAGTCCCCTTCTCATACTGTTCACAGCACACTGTGCTTAGGTTTTTTGTACTTTGGAGTCAGGAGGGATTGTTTGTTATTACTCATTTGATATTAGCTGCATTCCTGCCTAAGCATGAGAGATGCTGCTGGTGGACAAAGGCTGTGTCAAAACACCCTTACCTCTAAAGAAGAAGCTGATGCTGACAGAGGGTTTCCTTTGAACTCTCTGAGTCCATTTCAGCTTCAGATGCCTTTGCACAGAGCTCTTGACTTCACCATTAATATTGAAGGCTTTGGGCCCAATTCTCTTCTCCTGCCAGATTTACCCTGAGGTGACACTGGCGTGATTTTTCTCTTTATTCTGATGTATCAGAGTGAAACAAAAATCTGATTTCCAACATGAACCTAGATTATATATAAAAACAAAACAAAGGAAAAAGAAACAAACAGCCAAAACTGACAGGCCTTTTGCAATACACCAGAAATATAAGGCATACTTGATGCAAATTTGATTGAAGTTGTTGAGAAACTTTCCTTTCATTGCAGTGGTCTTTGGTCATAGGGTCTAATGGCACGGCATTTTGTTTTAACACACAAAGTCTTGTTAAAATATGGAGTGGGTATGAGACGTTGGACTGGTATTTTAAATAATGATAAAGGAACCAGTTCTGAGGTCTAGAAAACATTTTATTTGAAATAGATGCCAAGAAAAAAAATATGCTATTTTAGTAAGCTAAATATTTCTGAATATATTGCTGATTAAGTACTTTGTCCGTTGAACTGCTGCTGTAGCTTAAGTGGAATATGTCAAGTAGTTCTGTCATTATCTGATGTTCTCTAATAGATCTTTCTGGAATCTATTTATGGATCAAACCTATGGGCCAAATAGCTGTAAGAAGTCCTTTTGCTTTCTGGTAAGATGATGCAGGTACCCTGAGAAAAGCACTGGTGCCATGCTCTGCCAGCTCGTATTCTTCTTTTGCTGGGGATCTCTGTGATGTATGTAGACAGAAAAATAAATACAAGAGGAGGTTTCTTATGGTATTTTCCTCACTTTTAGTTGTAATATAATTTGATAAACACAGGTTATACCTTTCGAAGGGAGTCCGATACAGTGCTGCAGATGACTGCTGAGGAGGACATAATCTATTCCGTGCTCAGAAAAATCCTTTCTGTACTCCTAAGCCCAGACTTCCTTAGCTGAGAAAGTATATTTATGTATACATATAAGCCTCATATCTGGCAAAAAAAAGCAGGCCAGCCAAGGACCAGGAGGGAAGCCAGAGAGAACCAGGGCATGACTGAGCACTGGCAATCACTGGCCGGCTCTGGGTTGTCTTCCTCCATCTCTTATCGAAATAGTTCTTGTTGATTTTCAAATAATGCAAGTGGGACACCCCAGTGAGACTTCTGGTGTCTGTGGGTGCACCTGGGTGGTCCTGCTTCTGTGAGTGACGCTCTGTGTACGTCGTTTTGTAGCTGATTTTCCTTGGACTGGATAAGTTCTGGTCACTCCCCTTTGTGTGATGGTGCTTTGGGTTGTACATTGGCTTAAATGTGGTCTCTTCAGAAGCTAATTTCCGTCGGTGCCTGCTGGCACTTGCTTTTATTACCTGCTGTTGCCACTGATTGCTCTCCAGGGGAATGACCATCATGTCAAGGCTTCTGCTGAGCGCAGGACGTTTGCTGCTCCTGCTGCTTCAACCCCAAAATCTTACCTTGAAAAAAGGGCAGATCTTTTCTTCTGTCATCACTCCAGCTGTGCTGTCAGCTCCACTCATGAAAGCACACTGAATAATCGATCTCTGCCGTATGCAAAACCAAAGGCCAAGGGAAGTGTCATCCACTGGTAGATGATTTGGCTCAAAATCACTCGTAAGGCAACGACCTTGAATAAGCGAGAGGCCAGGAGATGAGGGCCACCAATTCTGTAGTTGCTGCATTCCCTATAATGTTCTCAGCACTGGAAAGCTGCTGAAGGCAAGCACTGTGCGCACCCCACCCTGTGCTGGACTACCCCAGTTCAAGAGTTACTGAGGGACAGACCCACGTGTGAGCAAGTCATTGATGGACCATGCAGAGAGGTGAGCTTAAGCATTGCTGGACGAATGCCTTGTGAAGCCCTCCTTCTCTCTGATAAGCAAACAAAAATACATTCTCATCCTTTAAGCTGACAATTTGCCTTCACAGAGAGGAGAGGAAATTAAAAAAATCAAAGGAAAACTGAACAATCTGACTCTCTTGCCAGCATCCTATGTTTCCTTAGGCTTTGCTCCAACGCTTGCTTTGTCTGTACTGTTAATAACACTTGTGTTTCCCTGGAAGTTGGCTACTTTTATATTCTTGCTTCTTTTTAAATATGTGACCTTTAGCATTTGAGCTTTTGTTATTGCTGTTAATCTGTTCAATAAGGAAAAATAATAGAACAGGCAAAAATCAAAATCTGGTCTGTCTAACTTCAGTATTGACCACTATTTTCTCTTTAAGACATTCCCCCCCTCCTTGGGAATGCTAACCTCTGCCTGAAGGACTGCTGGGAGCACACAGCTCCTCCTCTGTGCATCCACTGCATCCCTGTGTAGAGGCAAACAGGCTGTCTCTTCTTTCTCATTAGGCCTTCGTGTCCTGCTCTTCCCACTACTTTTTTGACTTTGGTATTTGTATTCAGTAGCCACAGTCATGGTCCAGCTTAACTTCCTGCACCCAAGAGGCTATGGTGTCACACATTCCCTTGAGCTGTGCCTGGGGTGTATTTTTATTATTCAAAGCCTCAGACTTGGTCAATGCAAGATGATACTGCTGTGATCAAAGCTGGCCTAAACCACCTTGTACTTTGTTGTACGCTTTGCAATTTCAGAGTGAACGTGCTTTTAAAGTCCAGGTATTTGAGTGATAGGAAGTTGTTTTTTCAACCCTTTTCAAGTAGTTTCACTCTGTCACTGTGCTTCTCCCGAGTGGGATCCAGACCAGTCTCTGTCCTCTGAATGTCCCCTTCAGAAACACCTCGTATTATAATATGGTACAAGGTTAACAAATAGAAAGTTGGAGGGCAGAAGATAATTCCTTTCCTCTCATCTCAGCCATGTATATGATGAAAGCATCTTTCCAGCATCTGATGCTTGGATAATTCTCCTCTTTAATGCCTGAAAGCTCTGCTCACCTCCGCCTTGCTGGCTGACTGAACTCACGCTGCCTGCGTCTCCTTCCAGGATGACAGCCAGGAAATTATTACAGTGCAATTTGAAGACCATAAAATACAGGACGAGCAGATGGCAGGTCACGTCTCCTTCCCATGAATAGCCTGTGTCACCGTGGCACTGCTTCAGCGCCTGCTGAGCTGCACTCAGAAAGTCCAAACAAGAAGCATCACCAGTGGAGATGATGTCTGTCAGAGCAACATCCCAGCAGCACAGACCTTATGACTGTGGCAAAGAATTTGGGCATTGGCAAGAAGCTTTAGTGACAATGATCTTTAAATACCTGCTGCTAAGATAATCACAATAATCTGTCTGCCAGCTTTTTCCTAATGTGCATTTTCTAATTCATTGTGGGAGGCAAAATCCTTTGACTGGTGGAATGAAGACGTGGCACTGTGACTATAATTTACATTGTTAAATAAGTGGAAGGAGCAACTATCAAAAGCTGAAATCCTTACCAAAGCAGGATAGCTGCTTTCACAGATTTTTTTTTTTTTAAAAAGACAAGAAATTAGTGTTTTCATAGAAAGGAATTCCTAATGGGAGGAATCCTTGGTTCTGTGACAGGGAAATATCCCAGTTGCAGGATTTGCTGTGGTCCTGATCTTTTGGAGTCTGCCCTTGGAATAGGGAATCTTCCCCACTGCTCTGTGAACTACTCTGCTTCATGGGGACAAGAGGCTGAAATAGCCATTATGGTCATTCCTGTCGTCCCAAAGAGGATGTTCTTGAGAAAATTAATTTCTCTTCTATCTAATTGGGAAACTCAAACAAAGCTCCGTCATGTATTGGCCCTTGGTGCAGCAGTCAAGTTGATCCCCCTTATCCTTTCAGCATTAATTACAAAACACCTCTGTTCCTGTGAGCAGCACTTTGCCAAAGCAGGCTGTGTGTTACCTATTAATCAGCAGCATGGCTGGGCATATTTGTTGCATAGGGACACACCACGGTGTCAGAATTGTCATTGTTCCTTTACTGTGTGGTGCTGGAACAGAAGATGGTTCTGGGATTCACACAGAATGGAGTAGAACGGGGTTAGTAGTTTGATAGGAAAGTATCTTAAAAAAAATGAGGAAAACACTACATCTGAATGAGCTCTAACAGCAGGGCCAGCAGGTAAATAGTGTGTGCTGAGAGAGGCACACCTATCTGGTCCTTACGCAGTTTATTTTCAATTAATGAGGATGATTGTTTACACTCAAAGCCTCCTCTTTCTTTTCCTCCCTGAGGTGAGGGTGACAGGGAGCAAGGAACAACTTGTCAACCTGCTGCCCAGATGGCAGCTCAGATCCTTGGTCTGCTACCAGAGCCTGATTTGCATGAGACCTTCTCAGGCAGATTTGAATAGTGCCTGAAAAACACCTTTTCTTTCTTCCTCTTTAAGTGAAATTGGCCGTAATGTCACCCTGTTCCCCTGTGAGTACATCTATGCCCTGTGGAGCCCGTATCTGAGATCCTTGTGGGCAAATGCCCGTGAGAGGCAGATCTTCGTGGAGCTGGGGCTTGCAGCTCCCTGCTTACCTCTGGAAATGGCCTTTCAAGGACATTTTCGAGGCATGTTTGCAGAGGCTTGCATTGCTGCTTGCTGTTCATGCTGAGGAATAAATTGGATTTGACTATCTGCAGCTGCTTTTGGCACCTTTCACTAGTGCAGAAATTCCCGTTGTGATCTGTGAAAAAAATAACCACCAAAAATCCTTAATTTTCTAAGAGGTATTCCTGGGAAAAGCATCACTTTTCATATGGGCTGGCTGAACATAGCTGGTTGTGCCGTTTATTCAACAGGGAGCATTATAGTTTGCACTTTGCATTTCTAAGAATTGAATTTGCTAAGTGGAGCACTTCCCACTGACAGAGCTAGAGTTGGGCTATGCTCTTTTTTTTTTTTTCCCCCCTTGCAGCTGGAAACCATTTTTCCTTGTATCATAGAGCTTCTCAACCCTGGCTTAGTGTTTCTCGAGGGACAGAGCCAGGATTACTAATAGCTTTCCAACCCGCTTTAGTTTCTCCCTTCATAACACAAACTCTCAGCAAAACAGACTCGAGCAAGGTCTTTGTCCTGGATGACTTTTTGCTAAATAAGTTAGCAATGCTCTAGTTAGCAGAATCTCTTATCGCCCGTGGATGCGTTCGAACTCCCTGGTACACGACAGCGGGGCTGTGACAAAGGTAATGTGAGAAATGCTGAGAGAGAACCTGTGTCACGTTTAAACCTTAATGCAGCCAATACCCAGCATGTGGCCTCAGACCTGTCGGGGAGGTAAAGGAATATTTTGATCTGAATCAGAAAAATCTGACATTTTCTCAGAGAGAGTCTGAAACTGGTCCCTCTTTTTCTCTCTCTCGCAAATGAACAGACAGAGTGAGCTGTCCACCCTCAGAGAATGAGTTGACTTTGCCTTTCAAGAAGCATATTTGTTTCTTCTACATTAAATTTATTAATAAATGTGTTTCCCACAGCAATCTTAGTTCCTAAAAATATGTATCCTAGGGTTTGTTAGATTTTTTAAAAGACTTCTATGGGAGTCTTGTGCTGTAGGGTCATGCAAAAGGGAGCAGGTGTATGTGAAAACTTAATTCTTCCAGACTAGACTCTATTTTTTTCCCTTTTTTTAAAAAAAAAAAAAAAGCTTTTTCTTTTTCCTGTCATACAGTGAAATGAATCTTTAGATGACAGATACTGGACTCTGACAGGCATCTCATCTTGTATTGAGGCTAGCGACAGTCTGAAAGAAATTGCTCATCTGAGTCAACAGCCAGCTTCCCCAACTGTGTTTGTCTTCGCTGCTAATTTCATTTCTTGCTCAGTTTTCCTGGAATCTGGGCACCCACATTGACCTGATAAATAACTGAAGTCAGCAATAAAGATAAAGGAAAGTTCTACACTTCAGAGGTCAAGCTAGCCTCCAAATCATATTTGCCCTAATGGAGAACAAATTCAACACTACCAAAAGTCAAATGAATGTTTAGTCACCTGAGAAAATACCATTATAAGCTTAAATGAGCTCTCATTATTTTTTCCATTTTATTTCTTTAATTTCTCCTTGGCTTCTGCTACAAAACTAAAAATAGGGGCATTAGTCACAGGGTACTTCAGAGGCACCCTCAAGGCAGAGGCAAGGTTCTAAGGTAAATCACAGCTGGTGACTCTTAAAATGGATGAAATCGCTTGCATTAGGCCTTCAGGATGCATATTTTCATTTACTTGATTTATTCCTATTGTTTAAGCTGTGATGTGAAGTGGCACAGGCGCGATGGAGCCAGGCTGATGAGGAACTTTATAGTGAGCTGTCAGGGCAGAAAATCCCATTGCAAAGAGACCCTTTCCTCAGGGCACTGTGAGGATGGTGCAGCAGAAAGCTGAGAGAATGATTTAAAGGAAAAAAAAAAAGAACAGAAGATGCCTGGGGAACTAGGCAGGTAAATTATCTGACATGCTGCTGGCACAAAAGTGCTGGACCACTTTGGTGCAAAAAGCTGCAGAGCTGGGTAGAATCAGATCTTTTCTTGGAAATGGGATGGTGATCCCTTTCTAGAGGTGAATGGGATGTCTCAGATGCTCATCCTGCTCTGCACAGTAGCTGATTTTCTCCAGAGGCTTCCCCTTTCCACATGAGCTGGTCCTTTCCTTCTCTGCCCAGCCTGGGAGATGATGCTGACTTGTTTCCCAGTTATGTCCATAAGCTTCCCTCTGCCTTCTTAAATGTTCTGAGTGTGTGAATGCAAGGCTGGGAGCTGTCTAATACAATATTTCTGGCAGCCAAACTGGTTTGTTTTGTAGCCCAAAAGGTAATTAGTAAATATTTTTTTCCTGTAATTGCTGATGTCACTGAGTCACATTCCCATGCCATTGTATCACCAGCATCCTAGAAAGAACCTCCTGGGTAAGGCATGTTGGCAATAACAAGGTGTTCTGTTGATAGATGTGCTGCCTTCTCGGGAAATAATGGAACCAGCAGGGCCAAATAATACTTTAATAGTGTGTCCAAGACTTCCTCTTGCCATTTATATTTTGGAAGTTCCTTAAACCACATATATTTTGTAAAGCATTGAAGGAGAGTAAGGAGTTATGGTGGAGGTAGATATTAGCAAGGACTGGGGAGGAGCAGAGAACCTTTTATGTGTCCCACTGTGCCCCTGTAAAATCTCAGCACTGTCTTACCTCACTTGATTTATGTTTTGTTACTGTGGGCATATGAGTCTTAATTGGTTACGAGAACTTTTCTACTTAGTTTAAGTGCATTTGGGGAGTTCATTAAGGGCAGCTGCACAGCTCAGGCCTACACACAAAGGATGAAATATTCTCAGTTCTGTGGGTGTCAATTATTTATTGTAGAAATGTCTTTGTAATGAAACTTCTTCTGATTTTTTCATGACAGCAAAAGTAATTCTGAATGATTGACTTGCATGTTAATGTGGTACACGAAAAGGGGTGGACACATCAGCAGTGTTTGAGTTTCTCTGCCACAGAAACATATGCACATCATAACAGAGCTGTCAGCAAGTTGTACTGAAGCTGACTTCACTTAAACTGATTTTTTCACCTATGGTGTGGGTTTTATAGTAAGTCACATTGAATCAGCTTACTGAGGGATGTCTTAAAAGTATTTTGTGGCTTTTGTTTATCCATTTGTGCTGCCTTTGTAATGGGGATTCATTTGGTGCAATTTTCCTGTAAATTGCAAATGCAAGATCCTCGGACAAAAATCCCCAAGCAACTCCTTGCTCCTGTTTTCACAAAATCAAAATATTTTTCAGAAGAAAATTTTTTTTTTTTTTTAAAATTCTTTTTTTCTCTTCAGGAAAAAAAATCCAGGCAATATCATGGTTCGTTTCCATATGCACAGATATTAATTTATTTGGTTATCCTGTATCTTAGTTTTTGGCCAGCTCCATGCAAAGGTCAGCAACAGTTTTGGTTTTTTCCTGTTTCCCCAAGAAGGTGTCAAAGCAAGGTACATGAAAGCATGTTACTTTCTGACACAAAATATCCAGTTTTAAGGACAAAAGGACAAATTCTTTTCTAGAGAGGCACGTTTGATGATTTTTAATTGTAATGACATATATATTCCAGGCCTAAACTTGGCCAACTCTTTATAAGTGCACACCATAAAACAGATGTAAATGCAGTATATATTGTTTGGCTGTGGGAGAAGGAGTGCTGCTCCTGGCATAAAAACAACGAAGTGGATGACTGAGAGTTAATATACTATCCTAGGCACTTCTCCATACATCAGTAGAAAGAACATTACTGAAAAGGCTGCTTCTCAGATTTTAATAAGATGGTCTGTAAAGATTACATTTTGGCTTATGTTACAATATTTCATTTTCCTCAGTTCTTTAGAATCTTTTCTAATAATACGTCTGTGTGTACATTTTGTGGTTGCAAACATATTTTAGGTCACTCAGTCAAGTGACATCAAAAAAAAATTGCTAACAACAAACTTAAAACGCTGCTGGTAGATGAGTGCAATAGCTCATCTGGTAAACAAGCTGTTACTGAAAAAAAGTTACTGGTACTGTGTGTGACAATTATGGCAACTGAAAATGTTAGTTCAGCTCCATGTCACCAATGCCACCAGGAGGCAGATGGCTCTGAGATAATCCCAGTCTGACTGGCTGTGTCTGTTCCAATAGCAAAGATAAAGTTGTTTTTCCTGTCCCTATATTTAGCATAGCCCATACCAGTCCCATATCCTGTTGATAAATGGTAATAAATCTCCAAAGCTCCGCCATTCAAAGCAAATCCCTAGTTCTCACTCAGCAGTCTTTTTTGATCTTAAACTTTGCTGTACCGTTCGTGGTGCTGCATCATGTGCTGGGCTCTTATTCCAGCCATGCCTTAGAACCAGATCTCCTGGAAGCTGAAGGCAAGAAAAATTCTGAAGTGTTGTTGATTTTAATGTTCTTCCCGGTATTCGGATCCTGGCTGATCAAGTATTCACAACACCAGCGTGGTGTTTCCTGAAAAACACTTGCAGTGGTGGGAAAATATTCTACTGATACCCGATCTTAAATGCAACACCTGTGTAAATGATATATTCTTTGCCAGGAGGCAACAATATGGGCAACCCAGCAAGTATAAACTGCATCCCTGAAAACTCCTGTCACTCTGTCTGGGGTGGCAAAGAGTGACACTAGTCTTTTGAGCTGGAAGCTCAGAGCTGGCCATTGCCGCTTTAACTCAGAGTGTGCAGAATTGAGTAGAAAATGTCATTACTTTTATGTTAAGTGAGCGAAAATGTGCAAATAACAGAATATGCAGCAGTTTTTTAGCTCTCTTGAGGACAAAATAGATCTGTATAAGCTTTGCTGTAGCTTATTTGCTGGTGAGGCCAAATTTTGTGAAAAAAATAGCTAACAGAATTTATTTGTTGATTTAATCTCTTCTAAAGGATCTAACTGCCCAAGGTTCTTGTGCTGACACATTTGCAAAAAGCTGTTCCTTGGAAGGGTGGTTCAGAGTAAAACTTGTTGGTGGGTAGAATTATGGATTTAATATGTTCAACGCCATTAATTGTACCTGCTGGTTACTTAGTGTTTTACAGGGTCAAATTGTCATCCTAAGTGATTTATGCAACAGTCAAGATCTTTTATGCTTTCTAACCTTGAAGCAGGAGGGTGAACTGACATGCCTCATGTTACCCAGAAAGTCAGAGGCAGTAAGGATGGTCTCACTGTCACCAGTGAGTCTTGTTTCTTCTCCATTTTACTGTTTATGAACACTTCTATGGCTGAAGTTTAATTTACGTAATTTTTCAAGAAAAGGCAAACTCTTTCTGTGGGTCTGATGAAACAGCATATGTATAAAGAACAACCAAAAATTATCCTAGGATTAATCAGAAATATTTAATAAAATCATCTGGGAGAATCGATACCCAATAGAAAGGTAAACACAGAGCCCCAAATAGCCACCAACAGTTTAGATTCTCATTACGGCCACCTTGGGAGGAGTCTACATTCTTGAATATATTAAGCAGCTGTGAGTAATGAACAAACTTGTAAAAATTAATGTGTTTTTTGGAGGGACAGTTAATGAGCTGAAGACGAGCTAAATTTCTTGAACAATTAATTTATTTAATGAACAGTTTGACTCAAAAGTATGACGCCTCCGTTGTAGCTCATAGCTGGACCTAAGGGGCCTGTGTGTTTTACTCCAGTATAAACTGCCTCCTGTTTTTAGTGCTATTTTAGTGCTATGGCAGATTTCTGGCCTTTCCAGCAGGATGTGAACAGCTAGACAATGACAGCAAGCAGAGTGGAAACAGTGGAGTTAAGTTCTGGAGCAGTATCACTGCAGCCAAGATACAATAAGAATAAAGAGGAGATTGGACCTGTAATTGCACTAGCAAAAACATGCTGAATGCTGATGTTGGCACATTTTGGAAGGGGGCTTGTATGCCATCGTTCATGTTGTGAAGTAAACTTTATTAGTGGCTCAAGTGGAAGAGAGAAGGAGAAAAAAATTTTCTCTGAAGGAGAAAATCCT
This sequence comes from Cephalopterus ornatus, assembly GCA_013396775.1. Taxonomy (NCBI): domain Eukaryota; kingdom Metazoa; phylum Chordata; class Aves; order Passeriformes; family Cotingidae; genus Cephalopterus; species Cephalopterus ornatus. The sequence continues at coordinate 2,263,387 of VZRE01013728.1, read as the reverse complement.
GTGTCCTGCTGCAGCCTGTCTCTGGACCTACGCAGGCCAGAGGCTTGATCCATTTTGGCAGTTCTCAGGCATCTTTTAAATCTTGTAGACACTTCCAGCACACCTATGGTGCACACACATGGGGTAGAGTATGGTGGAGAGGCTACTTGCCTATTCCCAAGGCAGGTTGTTAATAATTAGTTTTTCCCGAGGTGTCTGGGACTGGTCAGTAGGTTGCTTGACTTAACTGGTAAATCCCATACAGTAATTCCTGTGCAGTTTTCAACCTTACTGTGCTTAAAGTCAGATCTTCTGGGAGAAGAATTTAGATTTCTGTATATTTGCTGATGCCTGCACTGGTGTTTCAAAGGAAATGGCTGACAATAACTCGCACAGACAAACCGGGCAGAGCAAATCAACAAATAAGCTGTGTGATATTGTGCCAAGGAAGCCACTTCCTCGCACCTGCAGTATATGAAAGGGGATGTATCACAGCTATTTTATAGCCATGGGAATACTTGGCTCCAGGTTAGTAAACAGGATTAATTAATGATTGTTTTGCTGATGAAAAACACGTAGCCTTTGTGGACTGTTGAGGGAATCAGGTGCCAAGAAGAAAACATACTAAGCCACTGCTTTTAGCCCGGAGTGGAGGTGCAGCCCTAGAACTGGGAAAGGGTATGTTAAAGAGTAGAAAACAGATCGATAAGTGGCTCTCAGAGAGGAATGTTTGGTGCTACTTAAATGGTCAACCTGCAGGGAGCTAGAGAAGGAAAAGCTGTATGTGGAGGGATGAGGAAAGCTGTTACAGAAAAAGGGATTTATTTGTTAAAAGCAGGGCCATACCAGAATGAAAATTTTCTCATATTTAAAAAAAAAAAAAGAAAAGAAAACTCAGAGGGAATAAAGCATCAATTTTCCTACATTTTAAATGAGATCTAAAAAAGAACTCAGTAATGGCATTGGTTGCCATGGTGTTTAAAGGTGCAGCTCCACAGACACTTCAAATAACGAGATGCTTTTATCTGCCTATGTGGGTGAGTTAATTTTCATCTACTGGAATTATTCATTTAGTTTGCTTTAATTATGCTATATTGGCATATCATAAAAGGGCCTGATCCTGCCAGCTTGATACAGATAGAACTCTTTCTGACTCCAGAGAAAGGAAGAAGGATTAGATGTAAGCTGAACTACTCAGCAAATGCAAATGGAAATGCTGTGGCTCTGGGCCTGCAGAGATGTACATGGAAGCTCTGCTGATACCATAGAGATCTGTTTATACAGGGGTCAGGGCAGAACTCGGCAGGGAAACATTCACCAGGCTCTGCGGTATGAAGATGCGTGGAAAATCCACAGAAGAGGTGCTGTGTCCTGTTAGCACAGGCACTGAAGCTCTCCCAGGTCTGTTCAGAGGGGCTGTTGAGGCTGGAAGATTCACTCTTGTGCCCTTCCAGATTTTGCCTTTTTTTTTTTTGGCTGAAGGAGTAACATCCCCAGCTGGGCCAGGGAACCTTGGGAAGAGCACAAAGCCTGTCCCCTCACTTTACTCACCTCCAAACTGCTGGTGTGTTGGACCACCCCTTGCCAAACAGGCTTCTGAGCTCACTCTTTTTGCGCGTCTTTTGTGGCACTGGGAATGGTTATTGACCAAACAAAAAGATTACTAAGTAAATGGGACCTGCAGTTAGATTCACAAATCCCTAAACTTTGGTTGACTTTTGATGTGCCGAACACTTGGCTTTTCCCTGGCCTTCAGTGGTACCTGCTGTGTGGTTGCTGACAGCAACACCACTTGGGTGAATGCTAAAACCCCCTCTCTTGCACTCTAGATTGCACCACCCCTTTGCCCCCGAAGAGCCTGGGACTTGTTTCAGATCTTGGCTCATATGCACAGTTTATTGATCCTGTGCATTACTACCTTTGCATCTCACTGGCTTAGCTCCCTCTGTCCCCTTGTATTTTGGCTAAGAACACAGCCATCAATACTGGCTTTGCATCTCTACACACAAATACCTCTTTCCTGTATTTGGTTTTACTTAAAACACGGGAACGATCTGAAAGAGGAAAAATTAGAAAATGATGATGTGAGATGATGCAGCCCTGTGTAACTATACTATGGCTGTCATTTGAAACAGGTCATCAATAAATACATTTATTGTTTTCTCTCAAAATATTAGCTGTCATATAATCTGCAGTGAAATGGCAATTCAGAGTCTCAAGATCTTTTTCAGTACCCTCTTTATGCTCTATTTTATTGATGTTTTATCTTGTTCCCCTTAGAAGCATGAGTCAGGAACCCTCTGTTATTAAAAGCAGTCCCAGTTGCACATACCTTTCATTTCCTTTGGATTACATTAATTGCCTGACAGCTAAAAGTGATCTGGGTTTTTCAGTCTTCGGCATCGGACCGCAAGAAATATTTACCAGCTACAGCAGATTTATAAAGATGCCACTGAGATGCCTTGAGACTAACAATCAGAAAACACAGCAGCAAAACAACACTATTTTTCAAGGTTAAATGCTCAGAATGCTAAAAAAGGAATTGCACATAATAAAGCCAAACAAAACTTGGATTCAGCCCATATTTTCCTCCACTTGTCTCACATAAAAAGGAAGGTGCCGGTGTTTTAAAAATGATTGCACAACATCACACAACAATTAGAAATTTAATAGGGGAGCTTTAATTTTAATTTGGCTTTGGTTTTGTAGTTCAAATATGTGTTAGTGTCAACCCCCTACCTCTATTGCACAGTCATTTTCTTTTCATGCATGCCTGGCTCTGTGTCTTTATAAGACTCGTTCAGCTGAGAATGGCTGGATGATGCTATATAAAGAGCAGCTAACGTGAAGGAGGGATTGACCAGGCTGATGTTAGCAATCTGGAACTCAAACCCGTCCTGCATGACTTTGAAAAAGTCATTTAGCCTCCCTGTGCACCCTGTTTCCCAGGTATGAAGTGCAGGTAATAGCACTTCTCACTCATGGAGGGCTGGGGGGATAACTGTTTTTGGAGGTGCTCAGGTACTATGGAACTGGACCAGGAAAGGGGCTTGGACAGTGAAAATACCCAGTAGATGTGTAGTGGAAAGGCAGTGATACCAAATTTGCAGGCTTAAATTCATCATCAACTTTGCAGCTTTGTTTTGGTGACAAAAGTAATAGGCTTTATTGATGTTCAGCCGTGGCCACCACTTCTTCTGTATAAAAAGACCCATCTTAAGGCCCTCCATCAGTGGCAATCATGCTGCCCTCAGGCCATATATGTACTGGGGTCTTTTTCCCTCCCTTGAAGCAGTGACTGAGGCACCCATATACAAAATGGGTATATTCCCTGCCTTGAAGTGACTTAGGGTCTGCAAGTGAAAAAATGAAGCTTGAACTTCAAGAAACAGATCTTTACTGATCTTGGTGTAATTCGTAAGTCAAAATGCAGTGTTCTATATACAAACCCAATAGAATTGAACCATTTAAAACTGGTCTGCAAGGTCAATAATAACCATTCTTTAGTGATATCAGTGAGAAGAGGTGATGCCAAGTATTATGGATTCTTGCCTGAGTGACCTTGTAGCAATGGTTTGTATTTGTCAATGTTCCAGATAAATGCTGCACGCTTACATATTTATAAATTATTGTCATTTGAAGGGATAGGATTTGCTCACAGGGGATGGCACTGGAAGAAACATGCCTGATCCACCCTGCAGTTCGGAGAACCGGGGAGAAGTGGACCACCTCCCAAGGTCGGTGGGGATTTTAAATAACACAGGAGTCCAGCATCATAGCTGTACTGGCCCAAGTAGGGAGGCCATCAGAAAAGATTGGCAGCAGCAGGGAAAAGCTGGAACTGGTAGTCATTTTTTTCCTGTCAGTGCCTCATTGTGAACCTAAGAGAGACTGTTATGGACTGCCAAGCTGGTCAAGTAAGCCATCTTCCTGGGGATAGCCAAAACTGCGTCCAAAGCTAGCTTAATCTTTCTCAGTGGTGAGGAAATCGTTGAACCCTTTGTTACTCTCTGAACTCCATCTTTGCAGCAACATAAGTCTGTGCTGGGAGCAGCTTTGGATACCATCTTAACAAGGAAAAAGGGAGACGAAAAGTTCCACAGTGGTATAGCCTTCCATTAACAACAATTGGGACATCACTGACAGACGCTGCTGTCCTTCCAAGCCTTCCTTGAGATTCTGATTTCCCTTAGGAGGTGGATTAAGTTTTGCCCATTTGTCGATAGTCGTTCTGAACGGTGCTGTTTCTGCAGCACTGATGAGCTGACGGAGGCGAGTGGCAAAGCTGCTGTTGCAGGTGGCCCAGACAGCTCAGTTTGGATAGCCTATTCCTCAGAAGCCTCCTGAAATTGGTTTGCTGTAGGTGGGTGACCCAGGCACTCCCAGCAGGCCAGAAAGCTGAGCTGAGTGAGCGCTGCAGGGTGTTTGCAGCTGAGCACAGTGGGGTGGCTGGTGCCAGCAGTGTTTGGAGCAGGGTCAGCCCTCGCCCATCACACAGGACAGAGCAGTTGGTGGCAAAGAGCTTTACACTCTAGTGACATCTCTGCTATCTGCTCGTCTGTGTGTGTGTGTGTGAGGCTGAGGTACATATCCGAACTATATTAAGGAAATACACCATTATTATGAATCAGAAATACCTACAAGGGCTTGAAAATTTGGTTTAAACTCCTGTGTGGATTGCAGATCTTATTAATTTTGTGTGGGTATATCATGTTGTGACTCCAGGTTTATTCTTCCGTAATGAATATGGAAAGCAGATTTTCAGTTTTTAATGCACTGGAACATCACACCTGTTATTATTTCTTATTTTCCTCCCTTTGCCTTTCAAGTTGGAAGGAAGCCCTCTACCTTGGAAATGTGTCTTTTTTCTGTGTGGGCCTTCAGATTCTCTTGAAGCCTAAGGCTGGCTGCAGTAATCCTGCTTTATCCTTTTTTTTTAACCCTTGGAAAGAATTAATCATATGAATCATTACTCATGTGAATCTGCAGTGCTGATTTTGTCATTGTTCTCAGTCTCAACTTTCACTGCTTTTGATGATTCAACTCAAAATGTTATCAAATGTTCACGTTCAGGGAAAGGTTTTGGGGGACTTAAATTCTTCTTTAATCCTCCCTCCAGCTAACAAAATACTCTGAGCTTTTGGAACAGAGAATGTGTGTGTTTGTGCTTGTGTGTGTGCTACGTAGGTTGACCTGCTTGGGAGACCATTTCTTCAGGCTTTGCCTTATCTGTTTACAGATTCAGTTAAGACTGAATCTGTAGGATTATACCTGGTGATTTTTGGCTCCAAGTGTTTAAGTCATCTCTAAATTGGAGATGCCTCGGCGGTAGAAAAGGGAATCAAACCTTTTACGAATACAGTTCAATATTGTGTATTTAACTCATAATTTATTGTTAAAACAAATTGCTTCCCCAATCAGGTGCTCAGGAAGGGTATTTGTGTTTGTGGAGGTCTGCTTATGGGGACTTTCATTTTGGTTTGGTTTTTTTTTTCCACTTGTTCTGTTAACCTAAAATAATCAGCTAAATTGGTTAATCCCTCTGTATTGGGGGAGAGTGGGGAGGAAACTGTATATAAGTTTCGCATAGTTAATCAAAAATCCTTCTAGGCTTGGACTGAAGAGGTCCCTGACTTTGACATATCTTCCTTCTTCACCCTGCACACAAACAGCAGAACAGTCTGAGCGGTTAGTTACATGCTCTTTTGCAGTTGTCAGTTACCTCAGCAACAGATAACCTGCATCAGTCCCCCTGCCTCCGATCTGTGCTGTGGCGTGGAGGAAAGAGGGGGAATCATTAGAAGTGGGGGAGATGCCCAGTGGAGAGGATAGGAATTGTCCAGTGGATGCACTGATGAAGGAAGGGAGCAGTAAAGCCCCTGAGAAGCTGGGAACACTTCCACAAGTGAAAAATACCAGCTATTTGTTCAGTACATTTCCTCTACTTTAAGAAAACTAGGGAAAGGTAAGAGATGAGCTAACTTCCCCATGTGAGAGGAACAATGCTCCAGCGAGAAGAGGTTTAGTCTCAGAGCAGCCCAGAGATACAAGGGCTGGCTCTGTTCTTCCCATTAGGGTGAAGAAATCACCCTTCCCATTCTGCTGCAAACCAAATGAGTATCTGACTGAACAAACTTGAAGCAAACAGCTAATAAAATCTAAAATAAATGAGATTACTGAATCAAATCACAGAACGCAAAATATTTGTGTAATTGTGTAATTCAAAGCTGTTGCAATATTAATGAATATTATAATACAATGATTAAACACAGGATTCATTTCTGTTTTGCAAATGTGCCTAAGCCTTTAATCTAGCAGGGTATTACAACCTAGGTAAATTTTGTTAAACCTTTCTGTGAAAGCATTTTCTTTAAAAAACACAACTACAAACCCTTTCCTCTTCAAAGCTCTCATCATCACTCATTGTTTTCTTTAGTCTGCTTCTTTCCATTGTTTCTGGCTCACCTACTGAAGATAAAACGAGACAATATGCAACTGACAACCTGAGCAGTGAGAAACCAAGGATACAGTTCAGCACAGCTGAAGTCCAGTTGCCTAAAGCACCCTTTTATTCAAATCCTGCCTTTTCTTTTCCTGTAGTCTGATCTAGGCTCTTGTATAAAGTGTTTTTTTTCTCCAAATAATCTTGCTGTTCACCATGAACTGTTTAAGGATCAAGGTCCTACTTAATGGCAGTAAGTGTGGCAAAAAGCAGCCCCAGGAAAAACAGAAAAATCTGAACTCTATTTATCTCAACCACTATTTATTTAAATTTTGTTTATACAAGCCAAAGTGCCAAGCATAAGCCAAGCAGTGGTTTTTTTGTCCTATGAGTCTTCTCTTCAACAGTTTAAAAAAACAGTGCTCAAACACCTCTGTGTTCTTTCGAACCTCAGGAAAGTTCCAGAACTTTCAGTCCAGACTGAACAAAATTGATTACTCCTGTCTTCTCTTGTCTGGTAACTAATCGTGGCTCTGTGGAGCCTTACTTTAAGTCGCTCTACAGAGCTTTTGTGCTATTGTAAATCACTGCTGTTGTCAAGATGGAAAAGTTTTGAGCTTTCATCCATCCTTAATGCTCAGTAGGTTGTTGGCTTGTCTCTGAGCTCTGTGTGCTTGATCCTGGCGAGGAGAGGGACGGATTTCTTGAGTGTAGCCTCTACTTTAGCACTGGGCAGGTCAGTAGATCTGAGCTGTGCATGGACCTGCATCTCCCCTTCGCTCCTCACAGTAGCAGAGGGTGGCTGTCATTTTCCGTCGAACACATCCGTGCTTTTGTGCATTTGTAAATACAGAACAAGACCTGGATTAGTGACTTCAAACCCCAAATGCACCAGCACGGCCATGAGGTTCCTTGAAAGGCAATGGCTGCTCTTATCGTGCTATTGCCTGTCATGAGGAGATCAGCAATGAAATTAATTTGGGAGGAAATGTAGGTAGTTTTAGCTCTCCTGTGAAAGGAAAACTCAACATCACTCCAACCCAGATGTCTTATTCAGCTTGAAAGGAATAGCTAATTTTATTTTCAGATTATCTCTTTTAATTTTTCCTTTTGAAAAAAAGAACAAAATTTCTGTGAAATGTAATATCAATAATGAATCTTGAAAATATAAAGCAAGACCAGTAGGCTTTCACTGATTCTCCCTCTTTGATTAAATACTTGCATAATTCAATTCAAATTTACAAAGCATGGGTTTGCTACTAATTCAGTTCTCCTTTTGCCCAGCTTACAGCACTGAATTCGGGGTAGTAGTTTGATGCTTGGTACCAGCGGACAGGGAGGATAGGAAGAGACTAAGACTGATCCTGGGTTGCGTGGACACAGCACAAGGTGAGCTTGGCCACTGCAGAAGTCCTTACTGTGGAGTAAAAGCATCATGTGCATCGGGTTTTGGGATCAGCCAGGTGATTTTGTGCATGTTTGTGTTTAACAAAGCTCTGGCACTGCGTGTAAGGACTGTCTGAGCTGGGTAGGTTTGACTGCACAGTGATGTTTGATTCCCCCGTCCTGTTGTCACTCAAGATGGTCAATTCCTTTATGGTAACAGCAAATTCTACTTTCTAACAATGATTTTCTGAAATAAATTTTTTCCCCACTCCAGCTCAGTTTTGCAGTAGAAATTGCACAAAGTGGTAAATGCATTGCAGGAGCAGATGGGCCTAATTGTACCTGTCTGACAGTGTAAGTTTTAGCTCTCTGAGCCTTCAAAAGGCTGTGGACTCAAATCACAGTCTGCAAAACAACAAGTGGAAAGCCTCTCTGAAAGTCAGGTGTTTACTGAGCTCTCCCTGAAGCTGTTAAATCAATGAGAGGTGATGAGCACTGCTGGAAATTAGGGCTATGAGAATTTATGTGTCTCAACAGTGGGAATTCTGTAAGAGAGGCCTCTGTAACAAGCAACCCGCCCTCAGACACAGCAGCCACCCTCTCGATGCACAAATGCTCAATTTAGATGTTTTCCTTTCCACATACATTTTGCATCAAGGAAGTATTTGTACATTCCTGTCATTTTTTGCACTTTTCCTCATTCTGTATGCCCAACTTGCCTCTAGCAGTGCTGGTTGGTTGGGTTTTTTGTTATTCTCTCCCAAACCAGCAATCTCCTTAGGTGGACAGTGTGGCCATGTGTGCTATTAAGTTGCAGCAGAGAAGGAAAGTGAAGTGGGAGAAGAATTTGTGGAGGTGGCAGCAGGAGGTGGGAACCAGAATATGGTCTGAACAGACTCGGGGGCTCAGGAATGGTTTGAAGGACGATGGAGCACAGTCAGACAGGGATAAGCAAAAAAGAAATTGCAAGGAACAATTTGTATGCAATTCCTCTCTCTTTGTGGCCAAAATGATTCTCCAGAGTGGCCCTCAGTGTGGACATGGGGATGAACATGAGGATAAGCTTAGAAAAGCTGTACAAAAGGGGATGGGTGGACTCTGTGACAGCAGGACTGTCCTTAGAGTGAAGAGATGTGTGGTCAGCCTGAAGCCTGGCAAGAGAGGAATGGCATGAAGGGTCAGAGGTAAACAGAGCACTGAAGGTGTTGAGATGAGATACTTGTGCACTGGGATCCTACAGGAAGAAGAGGAGGAGTGATGTGGGCAAACCACCAGGTGGCTGCCAATGGAGCCAAACTGAGAAGACCTTTTTCCCTGCATTGGCCATATCTAACCTATTTTCTTTTTGTTCTGTGGTTTCCCAGCAAGGAATGCATTTCTCTGTGTGTCCTCTCTTTCGCCACAGTTTGTGTAATGGTTGCTGAAGTATTCCTTGGCACTCTATTTAGCTGTACTGCCAGCACCTTTGTGTGATCTCCACAGCTGGGAATACTAGGCATAAATCACTGCTGGATGAGTGCTCTTCTTGGGTTTGACACTCTGGCAGCCAAAGAGAGTTCAGCTGCATGCAGGGCGAGGGGCTGTGGTATGGCTGGAGCAGAAATGCAGTAAGGGGGAAAGAGCAGGAATGTTCACAGCCCTCCCTTCTCAGCCCATGCTGATCTCTCCTGTAGGCTCTAATGTATCCCCATGCCCGATGCTGGCTTGGAACCAAATTATCTATCCTGAGACTTGAATCTGACACAGAATTTACATTTTCTCAATATCTGGAAAACATGTGCTAAAAGGACAAACGCAGTTTCACTGTAAACACGGTCCGGCCAGCATTTTGAATGGGAATGGAGCACCTTCAGAATGAATTGCATTATGCTGCTCCATTGAGGTGTTAACCTGTTTGATGAGCATTTCAAAGCTGAAGCTCTGCCACTGATCAGTGACAGCGCACAGAGATTGTGCAGCATATCATGCCAGCAAGGCTGCTGGAGGGCTGCTGGGAGTGCCAGGCCCTCCCTCAGAGAGTATGGCTCTTCCACCTGGAATTTCTCAACTTCTTGCTTGTTGCTTGGGCTGCTTAGATGTAAGAATAACTCTGCAATTTGAGTGCTCAGTTTTGAGATGGCCTCTGACATTCAGACACACATCCTAATATGCATTCCCCCCGAAGTATGAGGTCCCGTGGCTTTCTGGAAATGGAGCTGTTAAGAGTTTCCAAACCTGGAAACATCTAAACATGCTTTGGAAAACCTTGGATCTCATCCAGCTCTCCGTATAGTTATGCTAAAATGACTAATTAGTGTTCCTTTCATCCCAAAGATTTGTGAGAAGGTGCAAATAGTTTAGTAGTACCCTGACTCTGCTACCTGGAATGAGGGAGGGATTGCTTCCTGCTTGTGTTTTGTCAGAGCCAGAACAGCCAACAAGAGCTGACAGGTTTGGGAAGGAGAAGAAGAGCTCAGTGATAAGATAGAAGAGGGAAAGCCAACCAGCTCTTGACAAGCAAGCAGAGAAGCAGTGATATCCATTCTCTTTTTCTTGGGGGAAAGTAAGGCTGAATGTCAGCGACTGTGTTGCATGACCAGGGTGCTCTGTGAGAGAGAAGCAGGACTTCAGGTGGTGACATGCCAAAGGTGGCTGCTGCAGTCACAGTGGAGTGAGTACTTGAAACTCCTGCTGCCTCAGGAGAGGAAAACCAACCTGTTTGCTGCAGAACTGCTCTGCTGCACTGGGCTAGCTATCCTCCCTTGGAAGTACTTTGATTTTATTGACAACACAGTGAGATCTAGCATTAGAAACACTCAATCTACCTCCTCAGCCAGCATTTTCCTAATAGTGGAAGCAAGCATTTCTGTAACCACCAAAATCTGGCAGTGGGAATTGTGACCTCATTTGGGATTATTTCATTTCACTAAGCAGAAGCTGTGCCTTTCTACATGGCGGTACTAATTCTTCTTGAAATCCTGTCCCTCAGAGCTGTATTGCCTCTGCTCAGACTGTGGCCTGCATGTTACAGCTGGATTTGCTGTGAGCATTTGTGTGATTGTTCCCTCATTTCCAGGCCCTGGCCTGAAGGCTGTCTTTGTCATCTGTACTCTCATTTGGCATGAAGATGTTTTCCTCTCAATTGCCTGACCAGATATTTACCACTGTAACTCCAGCCACAGGAAGGCAGAATTAATGTTTCCTCTTGATGTTGCATCAGGGTATCACATAGGAAGATGGAAGTGAAAGGCTGGACACAGCCTCCAGAGACTTTCTAGCTCAAGGTGCCGCTCCAAGGAAGGATCAAGTCAGCTCACACAGCTCCCAAGGCATATCACAGTTTAACTGCTCTCAACAGCTGCAATGAGGGGGTTTTTTGCACATCCAAAGGCAGTGTATCTCAATCCCTTATTACCTTAATATATCTTTTTTTCTTACTGTCCAAAAAAAATCCTTGCTGCTAATAAAGCACATTTTTTTCATATCCTTCCTTCCTGCTTCTTTAGTGACTAGGGTGGAGTATAACCTGGAACTCATCCTTTTATGATAATGTTTGAAGTATAGAAAGGCTATCAACCTGTCCCATTGGCTTTCTCTTTTGTAGATGAACAAAGTGAAGCCACTCATTAGTGTTCATTTTTCCAAATCTTTCCCCATTTTGGGTTTCCCAAAAAGCTCAAACCTCAGAGGAGACTCAAAGATGAATGAAGCATCACTTCTCCTGGATACTGGGCCCCATCCATTTAAACTAAGATGTTTTTCCCCTTTCGTTTTAGGATTGTTGGATCTATAAATATATAAAAGGGAAAACGTGGAAATGCGAAACTCTTGCAAATCAAAATCTGTCTGAATTAATATGAATTGTTTGACAAGCAAAGTTTGAGCAGCTCATCTTTCCATGCTCCGGCTCTCTTTCAGACACTGCAAGGAAGTTACTTAAGGCAAGAGTTATTTTCTTAGTCAACTGGCTTCTTTCTTGCAGCCTTCATCTGCAGGCAGTGCTGTCTGCCAGTGTAATGTCTTCTTCAGCCTCGCTCTGCATTCTCAACTCTGTCCTATGCATCAATTGCCAAAGACACTCGTTTCTTCCCATGACCAATACACGCTCTTTTGGGAATGACAGTTTAAAAGCAGAGACCCTCATCCTAGCTTTGGTAAAGGCATGATTTTAACATGTTGGGTACCATTTTTCATTCTGTGTGGTGATATTTCTTCAGCATCCTCGTCTGCAATGTAATCCTAAGAGATTTGCCAGTGTGCTGCAAATACACTTTCTACTTAGTGAGTGCACTCTGGGGGTCCAATCCTTTTGACTGACAGTGATGGATAGCCTTATCAGTAATCCTCCCACTGCATCCCCTGACTGGCTGGATGCACCACAGAGTAGTTAGAAAATTCTTTGCTGTAGAGAGAAACAATTATAAAGCATTTTTAGAACAGTGAATGGAATGTTTTTCACAGCTGGCAGTTCTTATTTATGACAAGTAGTAATTGCCTTAGCTGAAAAAAGAGTCTGAAGGGGAAAAAGAAGGTATTTTTAAGGGGAATTTGGTACGTTTGGATTTGCAAGTTGGATTCTGTAGGTGCTGGGTAGCTCCAAGCAACTAAATGTCGGGGTGCTTTGGGGGATGGACTGGATCTGCAGCAAGGCACTGCTGCTCCGTGGAGGTTCCAGACCTACACTGGCCAGATGAGGACTGAAATAAGTGGATTTTTTGTTTGTTTGTGTTGGGTTTCTTGGTGTTTATGTTTTTGGGGTTTTGTTTGGTTGGGTTTTGTTTTCTGTTTGTTTGTTTTGCAGGGCAGAGTGAGGGTTCTTGGGGCTGTGTCTATCTAGGACATTGAGGTATGAAAGAGCATGTGCTACACCATAGTGTACAGATCCCTAGGCTGAAAAGGGTATAATTATGGAAACTCCTTCTTCTGAGATTGAAAGAACTGGTCACTAACATGATGCATTACCTTACAAGCCTGTGTTTTCTGTTAAAGAGTTATGAGGTATGTTTGGAGCTATTGGATACATCTCGGCCACTCATCTGCAAATACATGTTGGATTCCAAAAGACCTTTGCACAGACTTTTTCCAGCATCAGCTTTTTAATCGACAATTTTCCCTTAAATGTAATATTATAAGATTAAAAATATCATGGTCTTTGAATTCAGATTCCGCAGAAACACTATTTCTGTGTATTGTTTCTCAGTTGGATGGGTTTGGTGAGTACTGTTCAAAATCCAACACACTTTAAAAGTGTCCTGGCAAATACTTTCATCAACAAATTTCCCAGTGAACCACCTGACAAAACATACAGCCAACAATGAGCAAAAAGGGAGATTTCTTTGCAGGGTGGAGGTAAACTTTCTCTAGCTCTTTTGTTGATCTTGCAACATTTTTCCTTTTATTGATGGAAAGAGAAAATTTATGAAGGCATGTTGTCCGTAGTATCTCTGTAACTTGTAAAGGTCTTTTCCTTTATGCTAAAGACTATTTACTTCTGTGCAGAGAATCTTATATAACCTATTTAAAACTTACAATATGCTTTTTATATTTCTTTGCTGTATGGCAAGCACGGGTTCCACATAAACTTGGCTGGGAAGAAGGATCTTCCAGCTCCTTGGCAAGGAGGACAAAACAAAACTGCCAGGACAGTCCTGCAAGTGTAGGAGTGCTCAAGGAGTGCCTCTACTTTGTGGCTGGAAAGCCTGTGTTTCTGGGTGTCACCAGTCTGACTTTCTTTCCAGTCTCTGCTGTGTCTCTTCCCTTCCACGGGCACAAAGAAAAGTGTTCATTGCACCTTGGCTGTGGCATCTGGGTTTGATGCTTGCGAGAAGTGACTGGCATGATATGAACACCCAGTGAGGCATTTGGCTGGTCTTTTATTTAGACTGAGTTATTCTCTGCAAGAGATCCTGCATCCTATCGTGTCGTATGACGTTCTGGGCAGTATTACAAGACAAATAAATAAATAGAAACAGTAATAATTCCCTTGCACTTTTCTCTCAGCTGCAGGATTTCAGGAACCCCCACTACACACTTCTTCTAGGTCTTCATTTTTGAAGGTGCCTAGAATGGGGAGAAGAAAAACAAGCAGTTGGCTCTAGTAAACAAGGACAGTTAAGCTTTCCATTAGAACTTGCACAGGCAAAGCCCAAAACACCCCGATTTCACATCAGTATTAACAAACCCATAACAGCAAATAGTTTCCTGGAATCTAAGACCCTTTGGGCTCTTCAGAAAGAAGTCAGCAGGACTTTCCACATGCTGTAACATGTTTTATGTGCTTTCTTGGGCTGAGGTCTCTCATCATTGTTTTCTGCTGATACCGTGGAGATTTTCTGGATCTCTGTGTTCCATTGTACAAATAACTGCTTCTGAAAAAGCCGTTTTATTGATAGTCTATAGGGGCTATTCTTGGAAGAGAAATGAGTAACATATTTGTAGACCCTTGTCTCTGCATGACTGTATGTGGGGTCACACAGGGTCACCTGGCTTTGGGTTCCAAAGCCATTGAGACGTATTTTCATCGGACGTCTTTTGCAGGAGTCAAAGCAATGCCTGCTCGTATCAGCTGAGGATTCAGCCTTTACAGTGAGCATAAGAAATTACTTTAAATCTCATGCTGCTGCAGCAGCAGAACCAGATCAAAAATGTCCAGGAATAATGTTCTGTTGCTTTTTTGTCTTAGGTTGCACATGAAGGGGCACTGCAGTCTCAAGGAAAATAACACCACCCCCTGCCCAGGCTCCCTTCCTGGTGCTGGATTTTTAGAGGCAAGGCAAGAGAATTCTAAAATAGGCAAAACACTCTGGTGGAGGGAAGAAAAATAAATGTAAGGACACAAAGCATCTCAAACATGAACTTTTTTCTTTCTTTTTTTTTTTCTTTAGAGAAATTTCTCTTGAAAAGGGTACATATAATAATGAAAGGTTCTCCACTCTACTAGCATGTGATTTATTATGCCCAAATGTGCTTCATATCTCCCTAAATGTAGCCAGGCAATGGCTTCTACTATTAGGATGCAAAGAGAAGACTGAGACTGCAAAAAGAGAAGACTGAGACTGATTTTGGAAGCTGGAAAGCAAAACCTGGCTCTGAAGGGGATTCTGTGTGTACAAGCACTGGGGCTCCTGTGTTTTTGCTGAGAAAGCAGGTGGGAGCAGTCCTGCCGTGGGGAGGTCGGGCTCAGGTGGAGGGGAGCGAGAATTGCCTGGCAAGGTGCAGCTTGTGCCCCGTCAGAGGTGACTTGAATTAGTCTTTGCTGCTGAGTCCTGACCCATGAGTATGGTGGTATTGCAAAAGGGAGATAACAACCAGCTGTCCTAGGAATTGCCTTGCTGGAGGAGAAACTGTAAAATAGTTTTAATTATACCCGAGGAACTAAGTATTGTGTGCAGATATTATACGATGGCTTTATCTGCTGCACTGGAGTTTTCCTATTTTGCTTAATAAATACTGGTTTTTTGACATAGGTTGCTGTTTGGGAGTGGAGAACGTAAGTCACTGAACACTGCAAAGAGTGTTTTTCAACTTCACAGGTTTCTGGATGGAGACCTGAGCCAGTGCTTGCAACCTTTATAAACACGACCTTTTGGCAGTCAGTCAGGTCTTGGCAGAAGACTTGCAGTTACTTATCACAAAAGTTTTTCATGTAAGCATGTCAAACTTAACTGCACTTCTTTTTTTTTTTCCTTAATTTTGAATTCTTTCCAAGTAAGATTTTTTTTAACCTCTGGCTAACAAAGTCTCCTGGGTAATTATTTGATTACCAGTTAAATATAGTTTCTCATGTAGAACACATATAGTTGGTTTGTACCTGATCTAAATATCTATCGTGTTTCTTCCTTGCTGCTTCCTTACTAGGGCTTGGTTTTGCCACTATGTAATTTTGTGTACATTTCAGATCTAATACTAATAATTCATCAAGAATCACAAAAACTGCAAGCGATGATGCAGGCTGACACTTGGCTCTCTTTAGGTAGAAGGAGCATCTCCTTGGAAAGATGATTCTGAGGTTGGCACCCCTTTTTTGCCTCTCTATTTCTCCTGTTTCAAGGGGAAGAATGTGCCCATATCTCTGCTGGATCTGGTCCTCATTCAGGGCAGTCATGTCTGGTTTTGGAGGAGAATTTGAAATGGTTGGAGAGAGGGTGTGTGTGTCACCTGCCTTGTGCCTGTCTGCATAATCCGCCTGTAGCTGTTCAGTGGCAGAAAGCAGCATGTTGACAAATGCCAGCACTTTTTTTACAGCACATTGTAAGATAAAACCTAAAATATATTTGCTGTTGTTTTCTGCTACCCTGGGTATAGCTCTGTGCCTGGAATACCTATCGAGAACAATTCCTCTGTTTACAGTTTAAACATGAGCTATTGAGTACTTACTCCAGCTGCCAGTTTCCTGGGAAAAAGGTTTGCAATGACCATCTATTATCTCGGCTGCAAAGAAAGTAAACTCCTAACCACATATGAAATTAAGCGATTCTTTTGTAGCAATTGGAGTTTGGGTTTGGTGATAATAAGAGTGGGTTTGTGATTTAATAGGTCATTACCTACTTTGCCTATAATCAGGGAGTAATAAATAACTATTGGCAAGATGGATAATAGCTAGGTCTGAGAGGCATGAAAAAGATAAAGCAACAGGCACAAAAACATACTTTATATTCATAGAAAATGGGTTCTAGCCAAGAAATGTGATCTAAACTGATAAGAGAGCAGATTTTTATTAGATGACTCTGATTTGGTTAAATATCTACTTTCACAAGAGCTGGTCACCTTTCTAGTTTATAAAATGCGTTTTGGACATGTTACATGGAAATATCCCTTTCTGAAGAGTTAATTCCATATCTCATGGACTCAGACTCATGGTCATGTGGACCTAGACTTCCCTCTGAAAGATGACACTAGCTTTTTGGGCCCGATTAATCAAAAGTCTTTGCTGCTTCACTGATCACTTGCTGCCCCATTTAACATCTGCTGCAGTTGCTTTGAGTTGTTCTGACTTCTGGGGCACAAGGTGAAGTTCCTCGTTGCTTCTTTTCTTGTGATACCTTACTCTACTCTTGTCAAACAAAGAGTGGCATCTTGTATAATTTTATATTTTCCCAGCCATTCTTGTTCACTTCTGTGCAGTGTAATACTCATATTATTGCAGGATCATTACATCAGTTTTGTCATAAATTCATCGTTTTTCTGATCGTCCCTAAAATATGCTGTGCAGAGCTCCGGGCTTGCTTTGTAGTGTGCAAGAAATTACATGAGAAATTGAAATTCAGATGTGGCAACAAACTTCCCCGGGGTTGGGCAGGGAGGATGGCATGGCCATGGTGCTCATCACCAACTCTTGAGCTCATAGTTTGTTTCTTCTCTGCCTCTCTTTGTTTGACTGGTGCCAGAAAACAAAGATGCAGGCAATGTGTAGATGCCTTTGATGTGCTGTAGTTTTGAAAATGTGGAAATACAGTTATGTAGTTCTGAGCCTGACATCAAGGTCAGCTGGTGGCTTTGTTCAGAATTTTTGGATTAATTGAGAGTCTTGACTTGAAGTATCCGCCCTTTTTCTTCTCAGAAAGGTTCAAAGAGAAAATATCCTTGCATATTTTAAGGAGGTGAGGAGATGGGGGGAGGAGTGAGATGCCTGCAAAAGTGCCAGTGGATATTTTTTCACTCTGAAATAGAGAGAAACAAAGAGAGCTCTTCCAAATTTCTCACAAGCCTCCCCTGTTTCCAATACATTCACTTTATATCAGCTAACTTTAAGAACAAAATGTGCTCAGGGAAAAGAGATTAAAATTGCAAAGCAGTTTCCTTTCCTATCAACAGAACTGACAGAAAAATGACAAAATGCTTGTGGGAATGATTAGAGAGAGTGAATGTTCTCATTCATGTCATGTCGTATATTGCTAATTTATATGTGTTTGTTTTTGTACCAATCTGGCAAATTTCAAGAAAGAATCTGCCAGGAATCAATGGGAAAAATAGGCCTGTATTCTTTAGGAAATTAATAATAAGTATTTTACGTGGTTTATTTGGATTTTAGTGACATTTGTAATGAGCGATGCATATCAGGAATGGAAACAGCAAGTAGGAAGAGGCAGGAAGCTCACAGCAGGGCTCTGGAGACTTGAGACCTCTTGCTGTCTCTGCTCTTGGCCTGCTGGGTGACCTTGGTCACCCTCCTCTGTGCCTCCATCTGGGCAGTGGAAATACTGACACTTGCCAGCTCGGCAAGCTAGCTAGACTGCAAGGCAGGACTGGCCAGGAACCAGGAATTCTGCTCTGTAAAGAACTACAAGGTCCAGTGTTCCATTTTTTTCTACAGGAAAATGAGGAGATGAGACCTCCAAAAATCTCCCATGAGGGAGCTCTCCATGTGCTTCAGAGTGGGGATCTGAATCTTTGCCTTCCACACCACTTACACGTGCTCCTGCCTGTTGGCTTTCTAGGGTTCCTTACACTCTTTCCTCTCTTTCCCCTTTTCTTTCCTATTTGTAAAGAAATGGCTACTGTGTGATACAGCAGTTAATAAATGCAAAATATGAATTAAATATAAACATTCCTTCATTTGCTAGGACAACACTCTCCTCGCTCATCTTTTGGCCACTCCAGTTTTCAATGTGTCGGTAGTCTGCAAATACAAGATTCTCACCTGCTACTTCGAATTTTTTCTTTCAGTTTCACTCCATTAATTGGTAACATCTCCATAGATCGCCCTAAATAGCTGTAATTCTCCTTCAGCTGTAATTCTGTTGCTTTTTTCCATAACAAGTAGGGAGCTATTTAAAGTTCCATTGACTCTGTTGATTCCAGTGACGTGATGTTGAAATAAAATTCTCCTCAAAAACCTGAGGAGAAGAAAAAAAGTAAATCTAGCCTTTGCACCTGATTTTTCAGTCATTCAGGTGCCTAAATCCTCTTGATTTCCCTGCCTTTGGAGATTTGGCCTTTAATGCTTCAATAGTCTGTAGATATGCTGATTTAATTATCATTCAGTCTGGTGATACAGATTTATTTTTTTCAGTCTTTCCTGGTAAAGTAACACCTACATCTCCTTAATCACTTCTGTAACTGATTTTATCTCCATTGCATCCCAACCTGAGTTTTTTGGCAAGGTTGTTGCCTTCCAGGTTTTTCAGCCTGAGTGTCAGGAAATGGCATGGCCAAGAATAGACTGGAAAATTTGGTTCTTGCTAGTCTGTTTCTTCAGAGAGAAAATCAAATTCGATGAGAAGAAGCACTTGCTCTCTAGGCAGAATTTGGTTAATGTCACAAGAAAGGGAGAAAAAAAAAAGGTGCCTGTGAGGGTTAGCACTGGGGAAGTTAACAAGAACCCGATATGGGAACTCAAGAGAAACACCAGGCAGATGGTATATCTTCCCAGCAAATACTTAGGCTATTTTCCTGTCTGAATCCATTGATTTGATCTGAGGAATGTGCTGTATCTAATCTGTGCAGCCCTCTTTCTCAGAGATCCTTTGACAGTGCATCTCATCTCGTGAATCAAATTGCGTTTGCGTAGTCAGCGGCTGGGCCGCTCAGCTGCTGGGGCATCTGCAGGAGGGGTGAAGTGGGGCTGGAGGGCAGTTCCTTGCATGAGCAGTATTTATTAGCCTTCGTGACTAGCCAGGCTCAGTCTCACAGAACACGAATATGCTGTGGGGGTCCTTGTTTTGGGACTGACCCATCTTGAGAGCAATGAGAAATCTCATACAGATAACCCAGGGAAGGGCTGGGAAGGGCTCAGGTAGCCTGGGAGGGCTGCAAACACCAGCACAGTTGAGGAGGGTGGCCACTCCCCTCAGTGGAAAATTTCCTCTTTCCAAGGGACTTAAACCTGAAAGAAATGTTTGACCAAATGGTGGGACTCCTTCATCTCCACTCTATGGTGAGTGTGGAGGATTTTTCTCCATCCTGTGGGTTTCTTTCAGTGCAGGGTGTGTCTGGTATGATCCCTTCATGCTCAGGTGGCAGAGGGAACATCAGCTCAGCAGTTTCAATGGAAGCAGAAGCAGAATTAACCCAGCCTGTGTATGGGAAAGGGGGGAGGAGAAAATCTTGGTCTTGGAGGGCCAATGGCTTAATTTACTGGAACTGTTTGAAGTCTTTGTTTTGGCCTGGCTCTTCTCTGCCTTGGTGTAACACAAGAGTTACCAGCCACAGGAATTAATGTGTTTAGCATAAAGGAAAGGAGATTAAGGGACAGGATCTGTGAATTTTACCCATGTTGTTTTGCAAGAAGAAGTAATGTAAGGAGAGCACAAACAATTAGGGCATATGCTGTGTTTTTTTGTCTTCAGAAGCCTGTGGTAGGTGTGCCAGTACGCTGGTGTTCAGCAATTAACAATAAAGGCAGACAGCAATTAACCACATGTCTGCTGTGAGTGGCAAAGCAAGTTAGTTGTATTTAACCTTCATGATTCATGAACCACTTTCATTCTGGGAACTAGAGAGAAAGGGGTGGAATATCTTAGAGCCTGATGTCACTATGTGAAAAACAATCAGACTTCAGTAGGCAGTAGTGAAAATATATGTATAAATAAACAAAAGTACTTAGATTTTGTTTTATTGGCAAATGAAATATAATAATTTCTTTTATATGCACATGTGTGCATGCGTATCTATGTACACATATATTTTCGTTGGTGATAATAGAGTTCTATTTCTGGGAATTTCCAGCTTCATTTGCTTTTGGGATCTCAGATCAGATATATAGTGAAACCAGCTGAAAAACTCTTCTCATCATCAATGGATGTTGCATTTGGACCGCTGATAAAAACACCACGGTAAGACTATAGGCTCTGAAGGGTTTTTTGTTTGATTGTTTTTTTTCCTCCATGTATTTCTGAAGAAATGAGACTTACTTGGGAAAATCAGCCTGTATAGGATTTGGTATTCAAAGGAATGCAATGGGACACCGACACTGTTGGAATTAAGCCTGTTTTGATGCCACAACCTTTTGAGGGTTTTTTGAATTTACAGACAGCTCTCATGAATAATTGTCATGGAACAGGTACAGAGCTGGGTATTTTATAAAAGAATATCCTGACCACAGAGGAAGAAAAGCATGAAAACCAAAGGATACCTGTGTTATTCTCTGTTAAAGAAGAAATAACTATTGCATCAGGATCACTTTTTCTTTTTCCCTGAACCAGGGTCCTGTCACAAAGCTTGTTTTTGGTGGAATGAGGTTTAGCAACCAGTTTGTCTCATTATAGGTAAACAGATACATTTTGGAGAGTTTTCCATTGAGCATTGCATAAATCTAGGCTTAACTGCAATGAACTGGCTCCAAAAAGTGTACTGGAATATTGATTTTTGTGAATTAATAAGATTTTGTTTTCAGTTTTTTATGGATTAATACTTAGCTGCAAGCTGTTCAGCATTTGGATAGAGAATATCCTAGTAGTAAAATGCAATTTTGTTTTGGAAACAGATGGAACAATTGGATTGGTGGACAGATTGTATTAAAGAGTAACAAAGGAGAGACACAAAGTGCCTTTATTGGTTGTTCTTTCAATACAAATCATAAGTATTGACAGCCTAAAAGGAATCCAACGAGTTTTTTTTGGAAATAGAGTTTTGGGGGCTGTTGTTTTTGTCTCTTTTGTTTTCTGCCCAAAAATGTGATGTTAGAAAAGTGAATTAAATGAGGTATTTTGGAAGGAAAAAAATAATATTTTTAACATAAGAAAATAAATTGTGTTCCCATTTATAAAAATGTATAACTTAGCTTGGAATCAAAAGCTTATTTAACACTTTAAAGAAAATGAAATCTGCTTTATCCTCCTGCTGTCCCTGTTTCCATTGGGAACTCTACAATTTTCCAATAAGAACTTTTTCAAGGGTGATTTTTTTTTTTTTCAGGGGAATTTTCTTTCAAATCCACCTAATAACCATGTCAGGGAGCATTTCAGATCCTCCACAGTGAGATGAAAAGAGGTCAGGATATTGTAAGACGAGCTGAAGGATGAGAAAAGTGATTGGAGTTGCAGACTGTCAGACTTGTCAGACCAATTGGTCGGGGGCAACACAGCAGCGGGCTAAGCGTGGCTAAGAGAGGTTGATTGGCAGAAACAAGAGTGTACTCTGCAGTCTGTGATACCCTGGGAAGTCCACTGTGCTCTGGTTACCTTTGAGCTACCAGGCTCTGGACCAGATGAAGCGCAGTGGTGTCAGTTGGCATCAGTGGGAACAGTATTTCGAATTGTATTCACCCAAGAGGGTCTGCACTACAGTGTTTTGGAGAAAATAGGAAAGCCTGTGTGTTTTGCCATCCTTAACTTGTGTGTAATTATTCAGCTCTGTTAATGCCAGTTCTGATCTCAAATGTAATGCTGGGGTAACCACACTGGTTTCACAGGAGTTAATCCTCAACTGTTCAACTGAGAGCAACATCAAGGCCATAATCTCCGCTACGGTACAGTCACAAACACAACAAATAAATCACCAGTGGCATAGCTTCAAGAACTGTGTTCCATCAGTTGTTGTTCCTGTTCCTGTAACGGAGCATTCCTGTAGGGAACAGGTTGCACTTGACATGTAAATCAAGTTCAGTATCATCAGAGTTGTTAGTACAGTTTTTGGTGCTGCTTAATAAACAGATAGCACAGGGAGCCTTGACATCTGGCTGTTTGGGCATTGATAAAGCACTCGGTCAGCACTTTAACTGGGAGGCACTGAGGAGAGATGCACGAGAGTGGAGGAACACGTGTCTGTATGTACTTCAGGAAAGATGTGAAAACCTCGAGTGTCCTTCGATTGCAAGCAATCTTTGCTGCATCTCAAGGATATAGGAGTGTGAAGGTGAATATGTCTCTGTTCCTAAAACTGAAAACACACATTGGTATCAAAGCACGATGTGTCGCAGGTCTGGAAGAAGCACAGCTGAGCACAGCCCATCAGGCAGAGCGTGCAGCTGAGCTCTGGGGAGGGATTTGGTGTGCAGTCACAGGATTGCCTGTGAGAGCTCCTTGATCAGAACAGAAATATTTAATCAGGTCTGTCTCCTGTAACTGTCATGTAGAGAAAACAAGGCTGCAAATTGGATTTGTGTGATCAATGGGCAGGAAAGACCACTTTATCCACCTTAGCAGTGCTGACGTACAAAACTCAGGTTTGGTGACAGCAAGGTGTTCGTATTCTGGCAGGACTGACTCTCTCCTGTCTGGGGACACGAGCTGTTCTGGAACCATACATTGATCATTTCTTCATTTTAGGCTCAATTTTGCCTTCTTGTATGTCAATAGAAAACCAGCTGCTGAATTTAGAAAGAATATGGTTCTTCCTATGGCAAAATCAAAGGAATAATTTGCACTGATTTCTGAATTCAAGTATCATACCCAAGTAGTCAGATGCACAGCAATATTTGGGTACCCGAAGGTATGGTTTGGAATTTATTCAAGTGGACCAGTGCATTAGGAACCTGTACATAGTTTTTGAAGGTCTGGGCTGCAGTAGGGAGCATGGTGCAGGGACCTGACTCAAACAGAAAGGGGCTCAGAGCCTGAGCAGCCCTCTGCAGCCAGGCCCGGCACAGCAAAGCCCCTGTTAAATAGATCCTCCAGACCTGACACTTCACAGTTTCAAACATTTGCAAAGCATGAGGAGCACAGCAGGTCTTGCTGAGTCTAAGCACTGGCACAGTAAATTTAGTAAATAAATAAGTAACATACAGCAGAGATGGGAGCTGTGTCTGAAGATTGTGTCTCACCGAGTATTGGCATGGTGACTTTGCAGAGTTTTGAGTTATCTTGATGGGTAACAAAACTATTTTTTAATTTTCTCTCTTGGAATATTAGAAATGGACTTTTAAAAGAGCAACTGCCGGCCATAATCTGTCTGTCTCCCCACAGGTCTGGAAAAGGTTGATGGGATGGAACGTGCAGCTCGGGGAAACCCTGCTGAGCGTGAAAGTCTTAGGATTCATATGGGGAGAAGCACAACTGAATCCAGGTATGAGAGGGAAATGGGTCACAGACACAAGATGACAGGTGTAGCAGCAGCAGCCTCTGCTAATGTTTGTCTGTTCTGTGAAAAAAAACCCAAAAACACAAAAACCCACTCAAACCCCAGAGATTGGGATCTGCAGCAACAATTCCTTACTTCAGGAAATAGAGCTTTTCTGAACAATACCATCCTCTGTCATGCCTAATCAAACTAATTAAAGAACACTACCACACTTTATTAATGTAATTTATCTCTTGCCTGAGGTGAACTATATTTATGCTCCAGTTACTCCAACATTAATGTTCTGTGTTTGAAGGACTGATGTTATTCAGTGATGTTTATGTTCCACAATATCAGGCGGTAATTGAACAAGCTCCTGAGAAGTTGGGTATTTCCTATTTCAGAAAAGCTGCTTTGGGGAATGTGTTGTTTCACAGGTATCTTGGTGAACAGGCTGGACTCGGGCACGTCCTTATTTGAATTGCAACTGGAGGCCTACACAAGCCAAATTTTTCATGCCAAACAAGCCAAAATTCATCTATAAGCTTTAAGCATGTGAATGGCCTGCTTAACTGAATGCACATGTTCACATCATCTAATGAATCAGGGTTGGAAGGCCAAATTTATTCCAGCTGAAGATCTGGCAGGGAAAGGCTAATATGTGTTGAAGGAGGTAGGAAGGAAGTTAGTTAGTTCTAGAGCTTAAAAGCATTAAAGAAAATGTCAATGGAAAAAAATGTTCTTATTTTAAAAGATATTAATGGCTTCCATGAAATATTCCTCTGACGTAGCCGCAGTTGCCGGGCTAATGGGCACAGTATTCACCCATCTTTCACACCAACTGGAAGAAGCAGTTTAACGTCATTTATGGAGTAGGACAGCGTGAGATGATGGAAAGCATTGCCCAGAACTGACTGAGGGGTTTTCCTGGTGATTGCTTGCAATTTGTTGCTGTCTGTTCAATTAAAGCAGAAGGTAGGATATAGCAAGGAGAGAAGCACAGAGCTGTCACGGGCCTGGTCTGGATGGAGGGCTGAGGCAGAAGAGCTCCTGGATGTGCAAGGCTGGAGGCACAGTGGGTTGGCACAGGGATGCAGCCTCCTGCCTTCCCAACCTGCCTGGCTTTGTTCACTGAGTGAAGCTGAGCTGAGCTGGCTCAAGGCCATTTTGGCCACCTGTCCATGCTATTTGCCTGCATTTGAGGTCCTGGGTGGCCTGTGAGGAAACCGCAGTGGGGCTTGGTCTTAAAAGTATGCTCAGACAGGACATTGCACATAGTCCCCGTCTACCCTACCTCACCCACATCCTGGAGGGGCAAGATGGGCCCTTTCCTAGCAGGGACCTGACTTTGCCTGCACTGAGGGCAGCTGAGGTTTGCAGACGTCTGAATCCAGAACCGGTCCAAGCTCCTTACGTATGGCATGTGCAGGGACCTCGGAGAACTTGGGCTCAGGCAGCACAGACACGGAGAAAACAGTGGGAAGCAAACCTGGCTGGGGAGGTGGAAAAGCAAAATCCTGCCTTGAACTGTGGCACTTTTCATCTCAGACCTGCAGGAGCAATTGCTGTCAACCGTTTTCAGGGGGAGCTCTTTTCCAGCCTGTGCACTGGGCATAGTGCAGTGACTATGTGATTTTACTAAGGTTGATTTAGAGAATTTCACAACCAAATTTAAAGCACCATTAAGTAGGATGATGTGTGAGGAACAGTACCATGCTATTTTATTTTTTTTAAAACTTGATTTATGTATTCCTAAGTGAGTTCTCAAACAATATTTGCTAAGTGGATTCTGTCTTGTAAATAGATCCAAATGAATTTTATTGAGATTTTTTTGTAAATCTTTTTTACCCTGCTCCCGGGTTGACTTTGGCAATTTAAAAAGCCTTCCAAGAAAAAGGAAAATAGGAGTTTTTATAATTTATGAATAAGTGAACTGCAAATTTCCTTGGGTAATGGTTAAATCTTTTTCGGATTTTCCTAGAAGAGAACAATGACTCACATCCATTGATAAAGTACGCCTTACCTCTGTATTAATAACAAGTGCAGTCGGGTGTATCAGATTGCATCTGCCATTGAGAATAGAGATGCTTGTTTGGAGGACAGAGCAGGACTGAGCTTCCAGCATGTTGTGTTTATGGTTCCAAAACCAAAGTACAGATTGGAGATTTCTCCCAGGTCAGAGTCTCCTTGACAGTCTGTGCACTGTTGCATATTAAGTGCTCCTGCATAAAAAAGTTGGATGGCAAAAAATAAATCCTGGTGCTCTAGAGTAAAAGGCAAGTTCTATGTCTTACACATTCTAGGACTAGGCCTCTCAGACTGCCAGCTCAATATTTAGGGTGAAAACAAAAAAAACCCACAAAACCCAGAGCCACGATGAAGATGACAGGATGATATGTAAGGTGTAAACTGGCAGAGTCTGTGGTAAAAGAATAGACATTATTATGAAATAGAAAAACATGACTTGAAAGGTAACTGAGTAGCATATTTAACCTGCTGATTTTTTTCCTGACAATTAAACAAGAAAAATCCATACTATGAAGCTTATCATTAGTGTAACTGTGATTTTAGTGCTGTGTTAGATAATTTCTTTCAACAATGGAGAAATGGAAAGAAATATGCTAAAGATAGAGGATCTATTAACAAGTAAGTCAGCTGGGGCAAGCAGAAATCCATATAATATACAATGAGCATGATGAGATCCAAAAAAACCATAAAGACTTAAGAAAATGGTAAAATGCATGGCACAGAAAGCAGTCATTCTATTGGAAAAAGCTCTCATAGCAAGCACAAAGCTTGGGCCGTTTATGCAATCAAGAAACAGCTATTAATTGAAACTGAAAGAAACATTTTTTATAGATATAAAGCTGGCTTTATATTTAGAAAGCTTTCTTCACTATTGTTCACCTGGAGGCTGTTTGCATATTAGTTGTACCACGTCCTATCCTTTGTTGCTTCGTACCTATCAGATTCTCCCTAACATTGCTGCCAAAGGCTCTTCAAAAGCTGTGGTCATTCAAAAGCTGTGGTCATCCAAAAGCCTCCTTTGGCATTCATCCTGCTTTGTGGAGAGTGGTGGCATCTCCCCACACTGTCAGTGTGATCCTCTCATAGCATGGGGAGGCAGAAGTGATTCTCACTGAACGGACAATAGGAAGTGACTTCTGGTGGCATCGCCTTGCAAGAAAAGCTGGCAACAGATTTTCATTAAAAAGAAAACCTAAGCATCTAAGATTTCTGTCTTGAAATCAGTGACCTGTACCTAGAAGAGGGTAAGATACTGTAGTTTAAAAGAGTCTCTCTTTCGCTCCCTGCCTCAATAAAAATGAGAGAAAGCAGGATTGCAGCTAAAAGGGAATTGGTTTTGGAAGCTCCAGAGCAGTGCACAGAAATATAGCCCCCTCTCCTCCCTTCTCCACAAAATGTCTCTCTGGGGCTTGGATTGGCAGATGAATCACAGCAGAATTTAACCGGTTCAAGAGAACCTCAATGAAGGAGTTTGGTAACCCTGCTAGATTTATTGCTTTATTTCTTATTTATGCAGACAACAGCTGCAATACAGCAATACAGATTTAGGGACTGACTGCAGTAAATAAATGGCTGACATGGCCCAGCCATGGGTCTGTATTAAACACTTGGGCACTTCATGGCTTTTGCACCCATACGCTAATTTTGTTTCCTAACCCCAGTGCTCAGAAACTGGTGTTAGAAACAGCACCCGCCCAAAAACTGGTGTTAGAAGCAGCACCCGCCCAAAGCTGATGTTCCCACTGGGGATGACAGCAGCAGAGCAGGTGCTCTTCCTCCAGCATCCATAATGTGATATAGATACTGCAGGGGAAATCTCTTGCTTAAGGTATGGGATATATGTCCCTTCCACCGGGGATCATCCAAGGTTAATTAAAATGCAGTGCTCCCAATACCTTCAGGGGCTTCACTGGTCAGTGAGCCTTGATGAGTGACTCCTAAGCACTCCTGAGGGGAGTGCCAGGACTGCAGGAGCTCTGCTGTGGCTGAGACCCTGCAGAGGGAAGATCCTACGTGTCACTGTGGGGCCTCCTTACCTGTGGGGAGGAGGTGCTAGTGAGAGCTGTATCCTCCCCTGGACCCCGGGGTTGTGGCTGCTCTGAGGGGCGAGGAGCAAAGCTGCTCCTGGAGAAAAGAGGAGAGCTTCGCTCTTCCTTTTTTTTTTTTTTTTCAAAGATGCAGATAATGCATTTCCTTTCAGTTGGTGTGATGTATTTCATACATCTGTCTTGGCCAAAACAGAGCTTTAATAATAGATGTGAGGAGAAAGCACTGACTGAAGGTTGCTCCGCTTATATAAAACTGTTGCTGAACGTTCAGTGACGATACAGCCTCTTGGCATGATTTGAATAAGATCTTACTGTCTGAGGTTATGGGATATTTATCACATTTGAATTCCTGTCTGTCATCATCGATGGTATCATCTGGCTCCTGGGTGCATGCACGGAACGGGTTCGAGGGGCAGTAGCGCCTCTGCTCGCCCTTGGTGCAGACCCCTGTCCCCATGGGAAGAGCTGCCGGGGGTGCTGTGGCAGGACAGGAGGCAAGTGGAGGTGCCACGCTTGGGATGAGACCTGTGGTGGGCTCCTCTGCTGCTTGCACTCATTAAGCATCCTGTGGCACTTGGCAGCAACAGGGCCATTAACCTTAATGTCCTGGCTAAACTCCAGCCTGCCTAATTGCATTCTGCCCGTGAAGCAGTATATTCCCAGTGAAGATTCATGTGTGGAAATTAGTCTTCCCTTCACCTCCTAAACAATGTTATACGAAGGGTGGTTTAGTGCTGAAGATGAAACGTGTTTTATTCAGAAATCTGAATATGGATTTAAGGATGTACCAGAATGCAGAGTCTTCAAGGCAATGCCCGGGCTCCCAAGCAGACCCAGGTGCAGAATGTGGTTTTTGCTATCCTGCAAATTTTTCACATTCCTTTATTAATAAAAAATATCCTAAAATCTGTTTAAGCTCATTACTTGCAGCAAATGAAAATACTTTACGCAAAAAGGAAACAGATGGTCCTGAATGTTGAAGATCTGTTTGAGATGTATTTTCAGCCCACTGTCTGGAACTTGTCTTGAGTTGTAAAGGAATTGCAGTTTAATTACAAGCTCTGCAGCGCTAACACTGTGTAACCAGAGATTCTCACATGTTGGCCTCTTTGCATATCAACATAACTAATTATTCTATGGTCTCTATATCTTTGCTAAAGGAAAATATTTATGCATTTGTTGAAAGCAAAATAATGCTGGGGCTGGGGGCTTCCCCTCTGGGACTAAATTGTTCCCACATTAGAGTCAAGAAGTTTTGCTGTTAAGCTGGAGCGGACAGAAGATTTTCATTATCTAGACTGACCTGGCACCCTACCTGTGGATGTGGTGATCCTGGATGGTTCCCGCTGACTTCACACTTATATTTCAGGGTGAAAGCTGGGTCGTGGTGCAAAGAGCCTCAGACTGCAGCTATACCCTGTGTGTACAGTACTGTAGTCTGCAGTGCCTGAGCATTTCTAATTTCTCTGAATTTAAAGCTGTCTCTGGGAAAGCACAGGCTTTAGGCCGAAGCAGTGGTTATGGTTTTTCTTCCTCAGGGACACCTCAGGAGGTTAATTCAATCTGTGTTACTCAGACTCCACAGTTCCTGCTGGCACATCATCTAGTTTTCGTAGTCAGTGTCCTGCTGCCAGCTGAAACACAATATGATGCTTTAAAAAAAATAATTAAAAAAATTAAAATCACCCAGCTTCTCTTTTGTAGGAGGTTGTGCTCTGGGATGACCCACGGACATCGTTCTCGTCAGGTAGATATGAATGAGGGGAGGAGGAGAACCTGAAGCCAGAGCTCATGGTGAGCCCAGGCAGAGGAGGGGCTGCATGTGGGTGTCCCAAGGACAGCATCTGGGGCATGTTTGCCCATTTCTTAGACTAATGGTAGTAATAATAAGTTGTCACCAGGTTGGTCAGGAGAGAATTTACAAATTAGACTGTTTTTCCTGACACACTTAAAGTAGATGAGCAGTTGGCAGATAGGATGTGAGTAATGCTGCTTCTCCCTAGAGATGGTGTTTAAGGCTTGCTGGAGTTCGTGTTTGGGATCTCTGATGTTTTTCTGCTTGGTTGGATGCTGGACATCTTTGTGGCTGGACAACAGCAAATGGTGAATAATATGCATTAGAAATGAAGCTCTAAATGCATAATTTCAGGAATTACAGACTGTTGAATTTATATTTGCAAAACATTGGTGAATACCAGACTGGTAATCAAACACCTATAAATAAAAAAAAGGTTGTCAAGTAAAGGAGGCTTATTTTAAAAATTAAGGACTTGTAGGATTTTTATGTAATGCATTTTTGTAGAAATCTTATTTCTGCCTCAAATCTAGGACTTGGGTTTTCTCACTTCCTCCCCTCATCTTTTCACAGGAAGATTAGAATAGCTGTAAAAAGTGAGAGTTTATGGAGGAGGCATTCTCAGCTTCTTTCTAATAAAATTATGGAGAAAGAAAAGGTCAAGCAAGGTTTCACTTATCAGATTTTCTATGAGCTTTTCTCCTTTACCATAACTGAAAAATAATGAAAAATGAAAGGTATTTTTTAAAATAATCAAAATGAAAACTTCTGTTTCCCACAAAAAAACAATTCAGTGTTTTCTCTCGAAAAATGGGGAGTGACAGGTTCCTAACCTTGAAAATATTTATGTTCCCCACTCTGCCTCCTTTGCCCCCAAGTTCAGCCAGCTCTGGCGTTATGCCCAAGTGAAGCAGTGAGAAGATGTCTCAAGGTTACTCTCTTTAGCAGAGAAATGTTTGTAAGGTTCTTTTATTTGTCTTTTTTTTTCCCTATTATTATTTTTCTGGTCCCTGCTTGTTTGTTTTTATTTGAGACACAGAAATCTCTATTATTGCAAAACAAGCTAACTTATCCTGTTTTATCCCAGAGGAAAAAAATAATCCAAACATTCTGGGCAGTATTAAATGTTTGCCTATCTGAGCCCTTGAGCTGCTCTTGTGTGGCTGCGACTGTGGGGGGAGCGACGGCTGTGCTGGGGCTGGGGCTGGCGGGTTCCTTTGGGGTGCCACTCCCACCCATCAAGGGACTGGCCTGGCTCTGCGGAGGCACCAGCACTGCTCGAATGACTGCTTTTGGGTTTTTTTCCTGGACTGGCTTCACAGTTTGGCTGTTGGTGGGTTTTTGATGGCTCAGCCTCCGTGCCTGATGGGGAGATTAGAACCTCCTGCATCTTCACCCACGAGCTGCCCCAGCTGTCCCAGTTCAGGGATTGGTGGTGTGACGTTGAGAGGAGTTTAGCCAAACTCCTCAGTGGGGTATCTGGGATTAGTGTGTGTTCCTTTTCCAGGGCACAAAGATATTTTTCAGGGTTTTTTTCTCAAAACCGCACCTAATTTTATTTTTCCATTTGCAGCAAGGGCACATCTCTGCCTACCTATTTTGTAGTTCTAATAATGACCCTCTCTATTAATTTTTAACTAAGCATGAAACATGGCCTCAGGAGGAGCCTGAACTTCTGACAGCAGTCCCTGCTTGCCCTGTGAGTGTACAGGGCAGTGGGCCTGAGCCTTTGCCAGCCCATGGTGCTGTCCTGCTTGGTGCAGGGTGCTGGAATGTGCCTGGGAAGCCAGAGGTGAACAGGCATGAGGGGAGCAGCTGCTCTTCCTCCCATGTGCTCTTCAAGCCACGGTGCCATGTGCAGGGAATTGCCTCCAGTTATTATATCACCCCTGCATGTATGTGCAGTCCAGAGACATGAGCTGGGTAACCCTCACCTTTCCTTCAGGCTACTGAGAAATCAGGTTTGTGTTTTAATCTCATTCCCAGTAACAGTAATCTATTGGGAGATACCTGTTGAGTAAACTCCAGGGACCAGACTGATTTTTGGCCATAGAGACTTGGATCCTGAGCACCTTGCTGAGCAGGTGAGCCTTGCCCAGCCTGCTGGCACGGGGGTACAGAGGCTGGAGCCTGCACCTCCCTGGGCACCTGCCAAGTCACTGCCCAAATATTCAGCTCTGACGGCACACCTTGGCACAGTGCGTGTTCTTTAACCTGTGTGCTCACGGTGTCTCACTATTTGAGCTGACAGGTAACAAGTACTTGTGAAAAACTCGCCATCTGTCTCTCCCCTGAGGAAGCTTAGGCTCCATCGGGATCCTGGAGCATGAGCTTGAGGGGGCTGAGCTGATGTCGAGTGCCTGCCCAGACAAATAAAGCCACAGGAGGCGGCATGTTGGCACCAGAATTTCTTTGAGTTAAATCAGGTTTGACAACCTGAAATGATACCATCATCTGATGTCTAGTTTTCAGCTTGACTATTTCTTCATCAGATAATTTTTTTGTAAGAAAGCAATAAAACTAGAAATCCTTCTAATTTGTCTCAACGGCGTTTAAAAGTTGGTGTTTTTTTAGTTTAGAGAGTGCAAAATTTACAGGAATAAATTGAGAGGAATAGAACTTACCTACAGCTAGTATTTTGTCACTGGAAACACCTTCCTCCGTTTAACAACTTCCCTATGGTTTCTGTTGAGACGGTGGTCCATGTGGGATCCCTCCAGGGTAAAGCTCAGAGTGTCAGCCTGTAACATGCTCTTTGTGTGTTAGAAAGGACCATCTCATTGCTTCAAGCCTGCAGCGTGGACACTTGATATCAGCCATCTTGGGTGCCTTGATATCATGATGCTGTGGCCATTTAATTTGCGTAAGATTTGTCCCACAATGTGTACCAGTGGCCTCAGGGTCTTATGAAGGACCTGTGGCAATCGTTATTTCTAGAGCCCTAGGCCCGAGTTCTTCAGTGGGTGCAATTCAGAAGGCAAGGATGCACTGGGAGTATGGAAATACTTTCTCATAGGTGATTAATAAACCTCTCTTTATGTTTATTCTTCTCCCTTGATCCCTTCCTTGAGTCTCTTCCTGCAGCAAGAGGATGGTATGTAATATATATATTCAGGATACTGGTGGAAAAACAGATTTTTTTCAGCATGATATCAAGTAATTCTCCATACTATGGGGAGGACTCTATATTCAGTCACCTTTGAGATACTGTCTATCAAAATCAGTCTTTGGTCCCAGTACTCATATTCTGTGTGTGTATTGCTTTGTGTTTCTGTGTATTTTGGTTTTGTCTACTTAATCCTTACTCTGGCACCTTTATCCAGGATGCAAGTGTTATCTTGCTTTGCAGGTGGTCCCAAGACTCTGCATCGAGAATCCGAATGATGGCTGTTTTCCTAAAAGCCTGGCTTTGCTACCAGTGATAAAATCTACTCCTCCTCCCTCTATCTGTTGCTTTGAGTGTGTTAATGAAATGTATGTGCAGTTTTGGTACTGCTGAAACTGAGGCGTGTGGTGTCAAATTGGGAAGTGTCAGTGCCTGAACAGCAGTAACAGGTCCTCGCATATTAAATGCATCTGCTGTGGACTTGCTGCTGTTCCTTCCTGCCTGGTGCTGTGTGCTCCCAAACAGTCCTGCTGAAACCACCACGGGAGGGAAATGATTCATCTCCAGTGGGTTTTATAGTGTGAGGCTTGGAGGACATTTTCCCCAAGGCATGAAGTTAAGCAGTGCTTACGTTGCTGAGAGCCATCATGACAGAATGTCTACAGCAAACTGCAGCGTGAAGTCTCAGCCCAAGCAGCTTTTTAGCATTTT
Organism: Cephalopterus ornatus; assembly: GCA_013396775.1. NCBI lineage: Eukaryota > Metazoa > Chordata > Aves > Passeriformes > Cotingidae > Cephalopterus > Cephalopterus ornatus. The sequence goes on along the minus strand of VZRE01013728.1, from coordinate 2,229,977 downwards.
TAACAATTCTTGAATCTGCTTTGTAGTCTTCCAAAAGATGGATTTTGCAACTGTGCCCCATTCCAAACATGTAATCTGGAAACCCACTTCAGACCTTTCCTGATGTAGATTAATGCACTAGGAATGGCATTTTATGAAAATATATAAAATTAACTAGCTGATTTTTTTGATTGCCGAATACTATGAAGCTGCTTTAAACAAATGTCACCAACACCTTTGTGGTGGTATTTGTTCTTGCATGAGGACCTGTGATCTAAGATCGTGTATAGTAGAGTTTCTCTACCAACCTTGTTGCAGACAGTTTCTTCCTGAACATAAGCCCATTGTTCTCCAGATGTAATTAGACCAAGTGTTATGACAGTTGTAGGATTACAGCACTTTGATAAATGACTTGTTTCTTAGAAGAGAAGGTTTGTGAAAACAAGACCATTCATCTCATTTCTCAGTCATTTCCTCTGCCCAGCTTTCTTCTTGAAAATATGCATATGGACTTGGATGTGAACCAAAGGGAAGATTTTGGTGTTTCCTACAGCCTGTGGCTCCCTCTGAGTGGCAGCCCTGCCCTTGGGTATATCAGCCCTTACCCGAATATGGTGTCATTTCAAATTCAGCAAGGGGGCTCTTGTCAGCTCCTGCAAGTCTCTGATAAAGATACTGAGGAGGACAGGTCTTGGTACAGACTCTGCAGTGCCCTGTTTGCTGCTGGATTCCAGGGACTCGTTAACTCCTACCCTCTGGAGCCCAAATATCCAATCTGTTTTTCTTCTCCATCTAGCTGGCTCCTCCCGGGTTCCAGACTGATACACCCTGAAGTATTATAAAATGTATACACCCTAAAGCATATAAAAGATTGTGGGAGGTGGTGTTGGAAATGCTGTACAAGTCAAGGTAAATGATATCCATGCTCTGCCCTCATCTGCAGCTCCAGACATTCTCCCAGAGCAGGCACTCAGGTTTGGTCAGGCATGGTTTGCTGTTGTTCAGTCCATTCTTACTGGTCCTGCTGCCTTCTTAGAAGTCCAAGAGGAGGAGCCCATAACTTTCTCACCAACCAAGGTGAAGTTGACTATTCCCTGAACTGTCTGTTTGGCCTTTTTTTCTCCAGTCATTGGGGACCTCCCCAGTCATGACTATAGCTCAGAGATGACAAGAGTGGCTTTCTGAAAACTTTGGTCCTTTTTCACAGCATCCGTGGGTACAACTCATGTGGTGCTGTGAGCTTGGAGTCAAGAGATGGGATGAAAAATCTTCACTTTCTGATTTTGTAACTGTTAGTGAAACTCCCCTGTCAGGCGCACTTAGAGCCATGTCTCTTCAGCCACAGCTGCTGTGATGAACCTGATAGACCTGTGCTGCTCATCAAGGGAACTAGTTTTGCCTCTCAGCACAAGTTAGCCTCCTTCTAGGGTGTTTTGATGACCGATTCTCAATAGTTAATGTAGATCTTTTTGGCCACACCGAAGATTTAAAGTGATTTGAAGGTCATTTGACAATGGCTCCTTTTCCAAGCTGGTTGGAGCTAGGCATGAGGGCTTCCCTGTGAAGGTCTGCACACTGGTGTTGATCATTTATCTATTTTTCTGAGTAATACATGTGTCAGAGCTTAAGACAGTAGCTTTTCAGATGTTTGAACAATGGTGACCATCCATTCCACTTTACAGCGTATTTTTTTATCTGAAATTGGGTTTTAGGCTTTCCTCTGTTGAGCTGTGACTGATCTTAAAAGCTTCTTGATATATTACCCAGGCCTATTAGATTCTACTAGACCTCTCCATCACCAAGAATTGATTTCCCCCTCTTCCCCCCTTAATGCTTGAACTCAGAAGGCCCTTAGGGCTTCTGGCTTAATTAAAAATTAAATTTACAGATCATTTCTCAAATCATCCCTTAAGCAGCCAGTAATAATGATCACCTCTGAGTGGTGTGTGTCACTGTCATTTTAATGTGCTGTGTTGTAAATAGTAATGTGTCCCCTCTGTGAACCCTGTGTGGAACAGGCTGCCCTATGCTGCTCTCTGTTTATTTATGTGTATAATATAAAAATCAGTGTGTTTTGAGTCCTGGGAATCTATACCATACTCCATCTTCAGTCTGGCTAACGTGCTGGTTAGGCTTGTTTTTGCCACTTTTTTCTTCTTACCATAGTGAAGGAAGGAGCAAGTTGTCCTGCATTTATGAACACTTCTGTTTGTTTGGAAAAAACTATTTTCATCTCCCCCAATTGAATATTACTCTTTTTTTGTTCCCTTCTCTGGGATATTCAGCTTCCCAAAGTTCTTTTTCTTCCTGTTGAAAGGAAACTCGTGTTACACATGAAGGGAATGGGAAAAAGCTGCCAATCCAAACTGGTACAAAAGGTTCTTGCTCCTCACAAGTGTTTTAGAAAGCTGTCTCTGCTATGTCACACCTTTTGAGCTGTCATTGGTGGGCCTGTGCCCAACAGCCTCAGCTCCAGTTAGAGCTGCATTGTGTTGCTCTGATCTGTGGCTCAAGCGTGCTGCTCTCTTCCCTCTCCAGGCACCACTATGTTCTATTTCCAGGTATTTTTTACTCATTAAACTCCTAAAAGAGTGGCTGATCAGAAGGCAGTCCCAGGGAGAATTTGGCCTAGAGATGCTTTGCCAGATCCTCTGCACTTGAGGTTGAATTTTGATGGGTATAAGCATTTAACAGCTCTGCAAGTGGTCTCTGAGCTGAAGCCCTGCAGTGATAGTGAATAACATGCTCAGGAAGAAAAACCCCACTCTTTGAAGCCCTTTTTACCAAAGTACTAGGTAGTTTAATAATTGTTTGAATTACTCCAGTGAAAGTCCCTTGCACTCTAAGAAACACCACCAGGGAAAAATAAGTTAGCCCCAGCTGAGTTGCCAACCATTAACCTCAGCTACTGAAGTGCTAGTGCCTGCCTGTGCCTGTGTGAATTAGCTATTCAGCTGGTGGCATCAAAGGAGTGGCCATTCTCCAAGTTTTTGGGGTACAAAAGAGGAAACACTGTCTAGAGTAAAACAGCCTTGCGTGAAACAGCCAGGGCTGCTTTAAAAGGAGATTGAATCCACTGTGGTTTGCAGAACGTTAAAACTCCCCTAGTGAAAGTTTGAGCTTCTGTCCAAAATGGGAGTCTTTGCATCACTGTCTGCTGCAGATCCTCTGGAAACAGCACAGAAGAACTTCTCCCAGTCAACTGCAGTCGGTTTGAGTGATCCATGGTTCCTTATCCTGTTGCTGCTGGGGCTGAGGGGATGTGGTGGGCCATGGGGAAAGGCTGTCCTAGAGCCAGGAGGTGCTGAAACTCCTCTGAAAGATTGTCCGAAGGGCAGATCAGCTGAGGAATGGTGGAGTAACGTTGGGCCGAAGAGAAGTGTTGGTAATTCCTCTCTTAAAGGTGCTGTTGTGCTACAGCAGATGCAGTCAGAGGAGTGCCCCAATGCACAGCCCCTCCAGTGGTTTTGGGTTTAAAAGGCAGGGCACCATTAATCTTCTGTCAGCAATTAGTCATCTTTTCATTTCCTTTCCAGATGTGCAGGGTAAACTCTGTGCTACTGCTTCCAGCTGCAGTGGTGCAGGAGTACTTGTCTAACTGTGTGCCACTGCCGTACGTTCATGAGGTCCCTGATGAACATGTGGACAGGTCAGCTTTCACCCCAGCTCCACAGGGTTGTAGAGCATTAAGACCAGATGGACAGGTCATGGTAAACTGCACCTGCCTCCTCCCCCAAATAGCTTGATGGCTCTTGAAATGAAGGACGTGGCTTTCCATGAGTGTTATTCTGGAGTCTGTGTGTGTGTGTGTGCGCCACAGACGACCTCAGGGCTTTCTCGCAACTTGGGCTGTCATAACAGATAGAGTTTGAGGCATCTCTTGCATCATTCATTTGCTTTTTCCTGTTCTCTCCCTTTTCCTCAGTTAAGGATGCTACTGCATAAAAAGTCCTAGTTCTTGATTCCAGCTAACTCCAGGGGGTCCTGAATTAAGGTTATTGGCTTGGCAACTTAGTTGGTGTGCTGTTGTTTGAACTTACTTGATTGATGCTTCCAGGTGGGAAGGCAGGAGAGCAGTGTCCCTGCAGGCAGCTGGCTTGCCTAAGGCAGGCTGGGCATGGCAGCAATCTCCATTTTCCTCACATGCTCAGGCCAGCACTGCCCTTGGTTTTCCCCTGCATCTCACCAAGGATGCATCTGTGGCTGCTGTTTGTGGCAGTATCTGCCAGCACCACCATGCTGATCTTGGTACAAATCCTAGATGGAAGAAAGGTTCTGTTCCAGCAGGAAGGGGAAGGGATGCTGCTGGACTTGCCTGTTAGTCCTAAATAACAGCCTGTTTATCTGTGCTCTCTGATAGTATGTTATTTCGTAGAGTAGTGTTGTGTATCAAAATATCAGAGAAACATCTGATTGCCTGTAAAAAACTATAGATTGCAAATGCTCTGAACCCGTTCTAAAGTAAATTTGTTCTGTGTAACTGCAGAAGATTATTGCACATATCTAGAAATGATGCTTGTGGGGCTCCTGTCTTAGATTGTGTGGATGTTTCTGGGGTGTCCTGAGACTAGTCCAGTCCTAAGGGCGCCTGCATACAGCTAAAATGACACAGTATCTGAGGTGTGCTCTCTCTCACCCTGTTTGGTAGGATCCTAGTTCTTCAAGACTGTCTGATGTGAACTGACTGAAACTGAAGTTTGGCAAGGAGACCTCTAACTCGCACAAGTTTTCCTGGGAGAAAGCTCTTTGGGGTGGGTGAGAAGGAGGATGTTTGTGTGGGATCAATCAAAACAGTGATTTTATTTCTGATCTGCTATCATAAGGCATGTTCCCATGCCAGACTAAAATGGATTCCAAGTGAAAAGTAGCATTAATAAGAAAAAAAAGGATAATTTTTGCTGTAATGCTTTTTTTCCTCATTCCTTCCACTTCTCCCTCCTTCCCTATGAAGTTCTGGTAAAATCTCTGGGATCTTGCGAAGTATTCAGCAAGAAAATGGTTCAATTCTAGTATTTTTTTGACAGATCCATCACTGATCATTCTCTGGAGTCTGCCCTGTCTGCTCAACAGCTGGTTCTGCTCAAATAGTCTACTCAAACTATTTGTGCGTATTTGTCAATGATGGATTTAGGTAATACCCACAGTAATTGTATAGTCCTGCTGTTTTGGCGCAGTAACACTTTACATTTGCTTTACAAAGGCATAGAGGATGATGCCAGGTACGCAGTATGGAACATGAACTGTGTCTTCCTTTGATGTGTACTTAAGCTGTCATCTGAGGTTGTGGCAGGGCTGATGTCTATGGAGGGAACTGTTGAGACTTGCTGAGGTTCAGTGGCATTTATACATTACCAAGTGAGCCACCGAATCTTCCGGTGCTGCTTTGAGGACTGGTTTTGAGCAGCTGTAGCCTGGGCCACTCATGGTGTTCAGATACATCTTCCAGTGATGGATGCAATAGGTGTCATTGGCACAGAAACTTAATTATCTGACTGAAATGTCCCTCATTACCTGCATGTGGGGTGCAAATAGAGCTTCTGGGATGCAGAGCCACTGGTTCAGCTCTTGGGGCTACTGAGTTTTGGGGATGTCCCACTGCTGAAAGAATGACTTTGACCTTAAACCTGGTACCTGTTGGATGTGTTCTTGTGTCCTTATCCAAGCTCCTCAGGAGCATCTGGCACCAGCTCAGGAGCAGAAGCAGCGTGGCTTTTCCTCCGTCTCCCAGGCTGGGTGAATCTAATTTGTGAATGTCCCTCCTGATGAAGGCATAGCTGATTTTTCTCTCCTTGGTTGCAGGCTCTGCTGGTTACCCACAGACCACTTTGCAGTGAAGCAACAAAGAAGCTGGTATTCACTGTAGTGATAAAAATGCAGAGACGTGAATGTGCGCACATCTTTACCGAGTAGAATTAAACCCTACTTTTTCCTATGCCTTCTGCTGTTTCTCCTGTCAATCTGTGTCACCAGTCCCACTTGGAGACCCAATTCCACTAATGCCGTGCTGGCTGTTTGTTTATACATATTTGTGTAATCGAAGGTTGTTTGATCTAGTTGTTTCAGAGGAAAACATTGAAGTAGCCCCTGCACTGCACCGCGCTGTTCTGTGTCCAGCACACCTGGGCTCTGCTGCAGCAAGATAAGCAGAGCAGCCCTTTCAAGCTGCTCAGAGCTCAGACGGTCATCTCAGGGGACTGCTTCGCCAGCAGAAGTTTGTGCTCGTCCTGCTGAGCCTTGTGTCTCGCCTCCAAGCTTGTTTTTTCTCTACTGACTTGAAGTAATTTAGCTTCTACTCTCCTCTCTTCTCTTACAAAAAAAAAAAAAGAAAAAAAAAAGAGAGAGAGGATAGAAAGGATAAGAGCTAGCTTGGGAACTGTTGCATATGTGAATGCAATTTTAAAGTAGAGTTTATCTGTTTTTCTTGGAGGCTGCAGTCAGTGTGTGCAGCCGTGCTGCTTTCCCTGCTCTCACCAGGCTCCCTTATCAGTGCTCCCAACAGCCTCGTGAGGGCCCAGCTCTGTGTCCTGTCCTCCTGCAGCCAAATCCCCATGCAGCAAATTGGGAAGGTATCTCTTTCTTTCTCTGTTTCTGCTGAATGCTTCTATCGGCTCGGTTATTGCTCAGCCATGGGGATATTGCTGCTTGATTTATACAGCCTCTATCCTTCTTGCTCCTCTGCTGCTTGAGTACAACCATTATAAAAGCCATCTGCAGCTTGTGCCTTTATTCCTTGGGTTTCTAGGCTGGCAGATGGTATGGACAAAAAAAGAGCCTTCCTCTGTCTAAATTAAGCAATAACACATCAACTTCCAATCACATTCTTATTATCACCTCGTGATCGCACTTTCATAAAATCCCCGTTTCCATAGCTAAGCATGATAGATATTTCCCAGCCTTATGGCTTGTGTCTGAGAGGAGTCTCTGTGCCACAAGCCCTAAAAGGACATTTCAAGAAATTACACACCTGTCCTTGCCTCCTACTTTGCAGTTTGCCACAGCTCTGCTCAGCCAGCCATTTGTTGCTGCCGAAATAAAACGTGGACAAATTCCCGTCTTTGGAGGGGGCCGGAGCAGAGCCTTGCTGCTGTACTGGTGGCTGAACAGGCTGTTCTCTGTCTCCTGTGCTTGGTGTGAGTTTGGGTATCATTGCAATTCAGAAATCAGATTTTAGAGGTTTTTATCTTGTCACAATAAAAGGAAATAATTTGATTCTGTTCGGTTACAGGGTTTTATTTTTTTCCTTCTTTTAACCTGCTGGTTTATTATCGTTTCCTCATTTGGCCTAATTAAAGTGCTGTGTACAGCAGCTTGTTAGTCTTAACTATGTTCCTGCATCGCTCCAGGTAGTGCATCTTCACTGATCGCTTCAGCAGCAAGATTGGCCCTGGGCAAATAATTTGTAGCAAATCACTTGACTGACTGAACATCGCCTCCTTTTTTGGTTTTTGAATCGTCTGTGGCAGATCGTTGTTCTCTCAAGCTTGTTTCTTGGAATGATTTCCCAGCTAATTCCTGTGACTAACTTCTGGGCTGGGGTTGCTCACTCATGGTTCCCTGTGACTTGGCATTTGCAGTTCAAGCTGCTCCAGCTGGACCTATACATTGCAGAAAATGTGTTGGTTTCTTTGATTGAATCAGTATGACCAACTGCAACATCAATACTTCATATGAATTTGAAATTTTCTTGGACATTCTGGATATTTTAGTCAATTTTTCAGCTTTACTAAAAACCTGCTGTGTTGCACAGGGAAGTTGAATTAAAAAAAAGATAGAAAGAAATTAATTACAGAAAATATTTGTTTTATCCCTGGCTATTTTGTTATATACCTTTGTGCAGTGTTTCCTTGATTCTAGTTCCCAGTCTCCTCATCACTCTATAAAAGAAGCTGTTTTTCACGACTCAAAGGGACACCCCACATCCAAAACATGGGGAGCAGAGGTGACACTCATGTATTGGTGTAGCAGGAGAGACCTGTGGCCCAAGCTAAACTCTTCTGTCTTTATTCTGCAGAAAATGCAACAAGTTGCCCATGAAGACCAGTAACAACTCCTTGGCTTTGCCTGGGTGTGAGCAGGCTTGGAGCAGATGAGTTTCGCAGCTGGTTCCCACATGCTGGCGAGGCACTGGGGCTCTGTGGTTCAGGGTCACATCCACTGCCAGGTCACTTCCAGACTCGTGTCCCCTCAGCCTCCTCTGGTGCCTCCATCAGCTGGGGAAGCTCCTTGCCCTCGAGGTGAGACGGTGCCTTACTCCCAGAGGGAGGTTTTGTTGTGCAGTAGGGGGTTAAGTTACTGCATAAATGAAAACAAAGTGCTTAGTTCTCTCTGCACAATGCTCTAATGGAAAAATATGCTGACTATTTTCTGCTCTTCCCTCAAAAACTGATGTGTTTGTAAATTCTAAGCAAGTACTGACAGGTGACTAATTTATTTTTGTCAGCTTAGCAACAAAGTCTACCCTTTGCCACCGTGTTCATTTGTTATGGCAGTGCGTTGGCTGACATTGAGATTCATTTGGGTTTTTAATGTATCTCACTGATGCAGCATCGTAGCTATTCAGTTGCATTCCTCTCTTTTACTTCCAAAATGAATTAATTTCTAGTTTTCCCCCATCATTTCCTTAAGCTTTTACATCTTCAGATGTGTGCATCTCCAGACATGGATTTACAGTTTTCCTAAGGTGGTACTGCTAGCCTAAAGCTGCAGTTTGGAGGCTGCTCATCAGGTCATTGGTGACTTCCACCTCTTTATTTACAACCCAAAACACAAGGAGAAATGGGAGAGGAAGAGAGACAATTTGTGTTTGTTTTTTTTTTTCTTTTCTGGAAGATGCAATGTACCATTGCCAAAAAAAATCAAGACTGATGTGCCATCGCGCCCACGAATATGTCAGCGAGTACTGTCAAAGTTAGTAAGGGCCTGGAGCAGTGACGACACCAAGTGCTGTGCCAGCCCCTCCAGCCTGGTGTGAACCCAGCCAGCCCAGGCAATGCCATGGGAAGCACAGAGCTCAGCGTGGGCAAACCCCTCACATCATCATCATCCACCTCTGGGGAGACTGGAGATCCTGTTATTGCAGAGGGCCACCTGGGAACAGATCCAGCACTGCTCTGAAAGGCAAAGGGCTGGAAAAGTAAGGAATGGAGCTTTTGCATTTCCTATGCATCTCCTCTGTAGCCCCCTAACCCCATCATATGAGTGAAAATCATTCTCTTGACACGCTCCCACTGTCACCTATCAGTGGAAGTGATCCCAGAGACAGCAGGACTCACCAGGACCAGCTGATGCTCTGATGGTTGGTCTGGGACTGGCTGCAGTGTTTGACCCACAGCAGTGGTGCCAGGACAGCATAAAGGCAGTTCCCATGGGTCTTCTCACTACTGTGGTTTGATAGCGGCCCAAGAGCATTTTGCTCACCCAGAACGAGCCACTTGTCTTCTTGTTCTTGATGTGAAGTAACAGTTACTCCTCCAGGTGGGCTTTTATCTGCCGATGGCTGAACTGAGCTGTGCTGAATCGGGTCCAAAATCTGCAGGCATCCTTTGTGCTGGGAGAGGTAACTTGCTGCCCTGCCTCCCAGTGCCTTCGTAGCACTCGTGTGGCCAAAGATCTATTCATCTCGGGTTTGACAGGTTTGCTCGTTAGAGTTTCTTGTCAGTCTCTGGCAGGAGCTTATGGATGCAATAAGGAAAAAGCAAGGGGACGTGGCAGGCGTCACTTTGTGCTCGTTTGTGTGCTGTTTTCAGCATGTTAATGTGAATGAGCATGGTAGCAATCTTGGAGATTATTGGTTGAGATTCTTCAGTTCAGCAGATATGGCAATGCCTTGGACAGGTCTGCGTCCTTTCACCTTCACGCATCAGTTTAAAGCTGCTGGACCTTTTTTATTTGTTTTCAACAAAGCTGCCGGGAACTTCCCCTCAATGTTATCAGCACTCACGTTGAAACATATTTTTATAGTGTGTTTCTAGACCCTTTAACTTCAACAAAGCATTGAATAGCTCTCGGATGGCGCCATCGCAATTATCTGTCCTCTGTGCATTCCTCTTAGCTTTCAGACGCAGGCCTCGTGTTAACCATAGATCATTATTAGACTGACTTCATAGCACTAATTGGCACAGAATGAAATTCAGAGCAGGAAACAGAGAGACTTTAGCATTCAGTATGAACAGACTGCAAATTAGTGGTACTGCTGTAAAGGTTAACTGAGATTGAAAACTGCTCTCTTTCTACCGTGTAAGCTGAATGTTTCCCTTTTTTATTGGGAAATAGCCATGATTGGCATCTGAAGAGTAAGAGGGGATGCAAAGGGAAGGAGAGCACCTCACCGTAGCAGATTGCATATTAGTGTCAGCTTTAATCAGAAATCATCTGAACTTCCCAGGCAGCTGTGAAACTCCTGGATTGAGAGGTCTTCAGAAAACCCCAAGTCTTGCGTGGAAGGGAACAAGTAAGTCACAGCTTAGTGAGCTGAAAGTCTGGGACATCTCAAGTCAAATCAGGGTAGGACTGAATGCCCAAGTGTATATGGGCACAAAGTTTGCTTCTGTTTCTTACCTTTAAGTCACAGATTTGTATGACTGAAAGTAAAAGTTATGGAGCAAGTCTGGCCTTTCAGAAATTTGTCTAAAGACCTTCTCCATTTTTTTGACAGTTTTGTGTTAAGTGTTTACTGTGAACACCAGAAGTATCTATTAGACAGCTGTGTTCATAGAAAATACTAATCTTGGTCCAGGATGAACAGATCTGGAATGTTTGCTGCTGATAGCAGACCACAGCAGAATCATCACCTGCATTATGCAGATTTTCTCATGTGATAACATGGCAATCTTTTCCGTGATTATAATATTAAAATTCTTTAAGTTTTACACTTAGTTGCAATCTACAGCAGTCCAAAAACATCAGTTGAAGGGTTAGCCAACAAAACAGTTACTCCTTGCAAACAAGTTCATTAAAACAAGCTCATATATATAAATATCTTTTTCTTACCAGTTACTGTAGTGACGGCTCATCCAAACCAAATGCTCTGCCCATGCTTTGGCTGAAAGGTGAATTTCCATATGGCATGAAGTGCTGTTTCTGGTGCCATACACAGAGCCAGTAAAACCTGATAATCCCACCACACTTTTTTGCTTACAAGGGTGTTCAGTGAGAGCCGAGTGGACAGTTCGCTAATGACAATGTACTGCAGGAGCTTATGAAAGCAGGGAAGTGATGTGGAAATGGTTCATTAATTTCACGATAAACAAACCACAGAATAGAAAACTGGTGACTAGAATAACCTGACTAGGAGAAAAACTCATGCAAAAAACCTCTTTACATCTTACATGAAAAAGGTATATGCTCTAGAAAGACCTGTGTAAATGCTGCCTCACGCCATGAACCTTTAGTTTTTGCCTTCTCCAGGCTCCTTGCTCGTCCATCGGCTGGTGTGATGTAGTAGGAACCCTTCAAAGGTTTGACCCCACTTTGTGAAATGAACCAAATCTTTGCCCATCTGCAAGTTACGGTGCCACAGGGAGAGTGTCCGAGTCCTGGTGGGATGAGAAGTCCTGGTGTCCTACTTTCTCATTCTTTCTGCGTAAAGTGGTACCTGAATGCCAGCATTTGGCCTGAATCCCTTTCAGATTAAATTCCTGTTGCTGTCATGGTCTTTAGCAGCAAGTTTTTTAAGGTGCTGAACTCAACATAAAGGTGGCCAAACTCTGCAGCTTTAACTGGATTATAAAATACATCTTGTTTATAATTTTAAGTGAAAAGCTAATTCTGGATTATCTGAAGAAAACATAAATGCATTGGCTGCTTTCCAGCCCAGTGGCAGTTGTTTTGTCTGAGAATGAAATTAGGATAGGTATTTCCCACTCAGAAATGCATGCATAATACTATCTAACCTCTTCTTCTGTCACCTAAAAAAAGCAGATAATGAATGTTTCACTGAGTTTTTTTATTTTTGTTTTTCTTTATATACATGCCAGTGCACAAATTGAGTAATTCCTTATCAGTTTTAAAGATAATTTATAGGCAGATTCTCCTGAGCTAAAGCATCTTTTGTGAAAGACTGCACTCAAAGTGTCTGTCTTCACTGTGATCAGACAGCCTGACTCTGAACAGCTGTATTTCATCAAATATGCCTTCACGCTAGGACTTGCTAACAGCAGTTGTGTTGTGTCCTGTAACGGTACAATTAGCTTATCAGGAGATGGGAAAATAATATAAATATTCGTTGATGAATTTAGAACTGACATATTGCAAAACACAGATGCTGAATTTCAAAACTGTGAAATGAATGGTTCACAGGGTCCGATATTAACCCCAACATTCAGAACATGTTTTGGTTTATTTCTGAATGAAAATACATTTTTTCAGTTTAACATCTTCCTGGTCTGGGAAGCACTGACCGTGTCCATCCTGAGCACCCAATGGTTGAGGGGGAGCCTCATCCTAACAGCAGTGTTGTAATGTCGTGATTTTAATGTCTTCATCTGTGGAGAAGCTGTAAGGTGCAGACAGCTGTGAATGTGGCAGGGTTTAGCCTTGCTCATCAGAGCAGCTTGTGGACTACTCAGTAGTGGGCTTTGAGAAGTGAAAGGCTCAGCAATGCCTAACTACCATATGTTGGTACTCCTAAATAAGGCAATAGGACGAAGTGGTGAAGCTGAATTTTTAGAAACTCAAAGTATTCGGAAAAGCAGTGGAGGTGAAGAAGGTGAGGTACATAACCTTCCTGGGGGTTTTGATCAGTGGCTTTACAGTGACAGCTGATAGTTGGGTGCTGGGGAAGGGACAGAGAGCTCAGGGTGCCTGGGGAGATCAGCGGGATGTATAACACCATCGTGCAGTGAGGGTCTGTAGGGCTAAAAACAATAACTGAGCTGAGCTCAGAGGAAATACAGGGAGGGTCCTGTGACAGCAATAACACAGAAGCTGTGCTGTGTCAGGGGCTCGTCGTTCTGTGAAGGGGTGATGCTCTCTGCTGTGCTGGGGTCTTGCTTTCCCAGCACCCCAGGGCCTTTGCAAGCTCAGGTGGCTCTGAACATTTTATACCGGTTCAATAATATTGAACAAGGTACTGGTATTAAATAATAATATCAAGGTATAAGAACAACCTCAGCACTAGCCTATTTTCAATGTCTTGTAAGAATTCCCTTTATTATTTCATTTAATTCCTCCTGGAGGTGGATTGAGAGTTTCTTTCTAAAAACCCAGTGTTTGCCCTGTGCTTGTTGCTTCCTCCTCAGTGCTGTGATTTACAAGGGAGCTGCGTGTATGCTCATTACTAATAGCAGATTTGGTTTCATGCCACGTACAAATTCTTTTGCTAAGAACCACATAGTAACATGTTCTGTCACTTTGCTTTTTGGGTGGTTAATGCATTTGCCTTCCTTCCTCTCCCCAAAGAGCAGAGGGATGGGGATTATGCACTTAAACCAGAGTGTGTGCTTAAAGCTTGTGGGAAAGAGAGGAATAGATGTATCAAATGATACAAACTAAGGCCAATGAGTCTTCCCTGACTAAATAAAAGGACAAACCAAGTCCCATAAACTTATCTTTATAGTCCCTAGGAATAACATATCCGCAAAGCCAAATTATTTTCCCAACAAAAGCAACACCATGGAGTTGATTCATACAAGTCACAGGTAGGTAGCCTTCAAACTGTCATCCTGAGTGTTCATGAAAGCTCTCCAAGTTGTTTTCCACATCTTGCTGTTAACCACTCTTGGAAATTGGAGTCTAGCAGTTCCTGAAGAATTTAGGTGACCAATTCCTGGTTGCATATTCTCAAGCATGGTTAGTGGAGCAGGTGAAGAAGAGGGTGTGAGTGTTAGGCACTGGTGCCTGAAGCTTTTGTCTTAGTTTGATCGCTGTGGGGGATGCCAGAGGGTTTAGTAGCTTATGTAAATAATTTCATGCTTCACTTGTATTGCAGTTGCTTTTAGAAATCCATGCTATGGACCAAAACCTAACTGTGATGCTCTAGAAACAGCAATGAGCACACTGCCCTGGGAGATGAACACTCACACGGGATTCCTGCACTTCAGGCACAGAAAAACATTTAACAACGTTGCCCTTAAAAAATAAAAAATCACCGTAGTTTGAGTGCAGTTTTGCCTTGAAGAGACATTTTTAACAGAGGGTGAAATCCGTTGTCCTTCAGAAGCTGGTTTTATTTACCTCAATCAGTGCTAAAATATTCATTAAAGACAGCAGAACTGCCTTGTATTATGCAAAGAAACTTCGAATTAAGTGCTGTCTGTATGTGTTCAGCATATGAATGCATAATGTCCTTAATGCTCAGACTCTGCAAAGAGTTGTTTTGAAAAAGGATCCTGATGACTTTCTAAAATGTATATTTGACCAAAAAAATCTCCCAACCACAGGAATATATCAGCCCCCTGGATAATTTTCCTGTGAAAGAGTGGACAAAATTTCCTCCCAGTTATTCAGGCGGAGTAAATTGATCTAAACAGAAAATGTGAGATGGAAAAAGCCAACCAACTGCTGTAACTTTTCCAATAGTTTTTCTCTCTTGTTGCTTTTACAGGCATCCCTGTGTGTGTTTCAGTTTTGCTTTTGTGTCATATGGCCCTCCCTGTTGGGCTGGTTCTCCCCAGATGTGCTCCCCAGGCAACACCTTAGTTGCCGTCTTCCAATATGAAGGAATGCCATTCTGGTGGCATTAGTCAAACTTTTCACTGAAGCAAATAAAAAATGCTTTGCAGAATTCACAGAAGTAGTTTATAATCCTTGGCCTAAGAACCTAGGGAATTCCAAATTAAAATTGGCTTTGGACATGTGTGTTGGTAAATGAAAGATTGAGTTGATGCCCTCTCACCCTGTACTTGTGTCCTACTGGCAATATATTTCTTGGAGCCTTTGTAGGAAAATACGTCTGGTCTTCAATACACAACATGATTAGGGTTTTTTTGCACCAGATTGTCAAAATGTTTTAGAAAGTTTGTCTTGGTTTTGTTGTCAGGAAATGAAAGTGAGATTCATGAATAAGTACAAACTAATTGGGCATAGATAAAGAAAAATCTGATTCCTTTAACAACTACAGTCTTAACTCTGGAGTAACTGAGTATACTGATTCCTCACAATCTGCTTTTGTTATTGTACAGAAGAGCAGAGCAGTACTTTTGCAACTTATGACAATATTTAATAATTTCTGAAAGAGGAGTAAAAAGATATGACCTGATACCACTAAATAAGGCCATTTTTAGTCAAACTATAATTTTTCCTTTGGAATTATCCCATTCCAGTTCCCTAATATGAGTCTCTTCACCGCTGTAATGGACACTTAGTTATTAATAACATTATTGAGGTGAAACAGTGGTGAATTTCTAACAATTTTTATTCATCAAGTGTCCTGAGCACACTTCTCTGCCTTTTGTCATAATCTTCTACAGAGCTACTTGCAAGTGAGCACTTTCCTATTCCCCCAACTGCTATAACTCAATGTGGTGGCTTCAAATAATGTGAAGCCATAAAGTATGATGGAGTTAAGCAAATTCAGGTGGAAATAATGTGAAAAATATTATTTGCAGTAGGTACAGATCTTAGTTTTGGTTTCACCTGTCCATTGCAGCATTTAGAAATATTCCTTTTATGGTCCAAATCAACAAAATATAGAACTCCTAAAGGGAAATTTCCTCAGTCTTGCCTGAGAAATGAGTCAGCGTTGCTCCTTTCCATATATCTTATTAAACAAAATATCATTTTATGTGTCTTTTATGTGAGGACCTTTAAATGTACTTGATGGCATTTAATTTTCATTGCTACTGAGGTTAGCCAGAATGAGCAAGCAGGGAGGCTGACACGTGAAGATGAATTGGGATCAGCACAAGCCAGGCTGGTGGCTGTTTGTACGCTGATGCGTGTGCCGTGGATTTTAGGGAGAGAGACATGTAGGTTGCTCATTACAGGTCTGCAGCTGCAGTTGTATTCCTGGTCATGGCAGCACTTCGGTGCGGAAAAGTCGGGTTGCATGTCTTTTCTGTGATTTCAGGTGTGACCTCTGTGTGGATGTGATTACCTGTCTTCCACTCTCGGGGCATCTGGGCAGCCTGTGGTGCACAGCGGGTTTATTCTGGCTGCTTTCAGATGAACAAACAGAATGTAAGAGCTCAGAGTAGCTCAGTGATGGGTCTAGATGGACCTTTCTCGTCTTCTCCGTCTATACATTCTCTATACTGGTGGCTGTTGAGTGACTGTGCACACAGGTGTGTGCTGGTCAGCTCAGTGAGACCTCAGCCTGGGCTGGCAGAGGTGACAGGGAAAACAGGCCTCTGGGAAAGGGGGCTCTTACGGGGCCATGAGTGCTGCTTAATGAGAAAAATACATCTGGGCCAGGTTGGAGGATCTGTTGTTCAACACACTCCGTAAATTGAAAGACAAGGCAGAATAGCCATGATTTATATTCTGCATTACTATGCTCACGATGCTTTTTACTGGAGAGAAAAGGGACCAAAACAGGTGCTATGTCTATGAAGAAAGTCTGTGCTGGCTGCTGGACTGAAGCCAGATGCATCCTTTACTGAATCACTTGCTGAAACTAGGGGCACAAGTGATGTGCTGCTTAACTGTGAGGGATGCTGATATTCCTGCTCCTCCAGTGATTACCTGTGTGATTGAAGAAAGGCACAAAAAAGCTTAATCTAGATGACCATTAAAATAAAAAATCACAGGCTTTTCAGGTTGTCCAGGACAATCCTTTTACTGGTGCCTTAACCAAAAGAAGGGATGGTGCTGAGCAGGCTTCTCATTTGGTCCTCACCTGCCTTGTCTGTGCTCGCTGCCTGACTGCATTTCCAGCACTTAGTGACTCTTTGAAAAAAGGTGTGCAGCAGTATTCCATAAGTTTGTGCTGTAGCCCTTCCGTCACTGCTTCTACTGTTTAAATTAAACCTTAGCTCCACAGAGACTCATAATCCCACAGTAATGCTACATCTAACACTCAAACAGGCCTATCTAAGGTTTTTGTTTTTTTGTTTTTTTTTTTTTTTCAGTAAGTACTCGTTTGTACTTTTTTGTTTTCACAATTGAAATACAAGTTTTGACTGAACATTTTAGACAGAAAATAAAGTGACATGCAAGTCTTTGGTGGATGTGCAAGAGGAGAAATTGTGGTGGATTTTTTTTTTTTAATTTCCAACTCTGCTTTTTAAACATTCAGGTGAACTTTTGCCTCTTTGAGGATCTTTTCCCTTAGATTTCAGAGCACTGCCACTTGTTCTTCATCTTCCTGTTGTATCAGAGCTCTGGAGTGAAGCTGCAACACCTTCTGTGTCTACTGACAAAGGAAGCTTTTTTTGTTGTGCCTCAAAAGGTTCCTGAACTACACAACCCCATATTTGCACTTTTAAATTCAGCTGTCTGAAAGCTGCTGGGCTTCTCTTGGTCAACAGCAGTGTTATTTACAGCCTGCCAGGCTCGAAGGTAGGAGATAAAATACTCCTTTCACACCAAATATTTGTACAGCTAATCAGAACAGAAGATTTAATGAACTTGATGTTTTTATATTCATGCTGAGAAAACTGGTTTCTTCTGGTCCTGCCCTGAATTGATTGTGTGATAAGGAAGACAAAACGCCTCATTTGAAAATCCAGCTGGGAAAAGAGGTAGGAAGAGACTCTGGGGCTTTTTTCTTCTCCCTTGGGTTCAGACCTACAGACCTGCAGCTGTGCCAAAGTTATAAGGTTGAAGGACCCTCAGAGAGAGAGGCAGAGATTGAACTGGGACCTTGTCCCATCATGCAGGGTCTTTGCAGGCTCCTGGCCTGTAGCCTATATGCTGACCGTTCTTAGTGACAGAAGGCCAGAGCTTTTAGCCGAGTAAAGTTTCTTATGAGGTAGATATGAAAGTATTAAAGAAAAATTTTGACTTAGAAGGGGAAAAAAATCCCCAACAAACCCACAAAGGAAGCCGGTAGAAGGAAAGTATCTTCAGTCTCTAGGATTTCTGCTAGAATAAGCAGGGAGTTATTAATTGGTGTTTTGGGAGAGATAATAAAATTTCAACGACTAAAATTAAATCCTTATCTCTTTGGCAACAGAAACAGAAGACTACAGAGGTTATATTGGAAAATGTTGTCCACGTTCTCCAAGTTCAAGTGGCCGCTCAGTGCAGGAACATTTGCCAGCTCCAGTACCAACATTTCCAGCAGACATTTTGCTCTTCTTAAATCTGAACACTTCTCTTCCATAGCTGAAGGGCTGCAGGAGGCTTTGCTGACTCCATAGGGCTGACAGGGTCCTGAAAAAGCAGGGTGGGTGGAGAAGGGGCTATTTCTCACTACAGCACTACATAATTTTAAGATGTGATGGAATATTTTAAGGTGTCAGCCCATTCCCTAGTGCATAATGGTAGTAGTTGTATTTACAGTTACCCATAACTAGATTTGTACAGTCCCACCAGAAATGAAGAGACTGATGTGGTACGACTGCCACATGTAGAAAGGTGGGAGGTGCTGTGGGGAAGCTGCAGGGGCTGCTCGAGAGGTGTGAAGAGTCTGCTGATAGCTGATGGTATCCTTGAATGTTGATAAAATCAAGGAGACCCTAAACTCAGTTTTTCAAAATGAAGCATGTGTGGTATGTTCAAGAGAAGCCTAACCATATATATCTTTCTTTAGCTGTGATAGGGGAATATCTAAGGACAGCTTTTGTTTGCTCTCTTGATGTTTTATGCTTCACATGATAATTCCAAGCTTTGCCAAAAGCTCTGACAAATTTTACTTTTATTAGAAATTTCCCTTTTTAGTTCTCCTCTCATGCTTTCACAAAGCCAGTGGTTTATAGACATAGCCTTAAGCAGTTTCTACAGCTTCCCGGCATGTGTGCCAAACAAAGCAAGCACAGGTACTGCAGGTACAGCCTTTCCCTCTGGTGTCAGGCTTTTGGCAGTGCTGCAGCCTGGCCCTGAGGGGCAGCTCCATCCCTCCGGTTGTTTCTTTCCTGTGCTGCTGCTCAGCAGGGGTTCACTTCACAATCCAACTCTGCCACAGCCCATCTGCCCTGGCCCCCCTTGGTGTGCATTTAGTATATTTTGGCTTCTTGCTGTCTCTGGTGGCACCTTTCAATACATAGCAGTGAATCTGGACCTTCACTGAAGTTTTGCATCTTGACACCTTTGAATCTGACTTTGTAGTTGGAGTAGTTTATAGGAGATACAGATCTGGGCCAGATGTTTGGAGCAAGTTACCAAAACTCAATGTTGGACAGCCCCTGACTACGTCTTTCTGGGGTGGAGGGTCTAGGTGGGCTCACAGCAGCACTAGCTTGGTGGAGCTGCACTTCCCTGAGGTCAGTGAAGGTCCCCACCAGATCAATGACCATCAGCCTGGCTCAGGCAAAGCTGTTTTTTCGGTATTGCTCCTAAAAGGAGCCTGAAGCAAGCAGCTCAGCCATACCATAGTAGGAGAGATAAAAAGACTCAATCCTCCCCCAAGAAATTTTGGTCTTGCCAAAAGGTCTTGCTTTTACTGCTTTCTATGAAAATGGGTATTTCCTGGAGAACAGGGGTGAGGTGCCGTTCTGGAAAGGATTGCTTGCACCTTTTTTTTTTCCTGCATATTTTCAATCAAGTATTTTATGAATAGTCTTGTTACTCTACTGCAGACCAAAACCTAAAGAGATGGTATCCCTGCTTTTCACCAAGGAGAGATCTTTCCTGATATTAGTATTCCATGGAGCTATTGAAACATGCTCTGTGCACTGCTCTATAAGGGATGATTAAGTTTTCATTGCTTAAGATGAGGGATTTTCCCACAGGTGTTCCCTGCCAGCATGTACATGCTCCAGTACAGGGTGCAGTGTGTTGTGCACGTCTTTGATCTGGTTGTTTGCGACCTTCTGTCCTGGAGGAAACACTTCAGCTGTGCTGGGGTACTACAAAAATAATATGTTTTAGATGTCTTCAGCCAGAAAGACATGATAGACCATGCCATGAACATTAGTAAGATACCAGCTTGGAACCTGGAGTACTTCTTGCTTCAGACAATTATTCAGCTGTAGGTTTTTCTGTGGCTGCAGTGATGGATGCTGCAAGGAGAAAATATCCTTCAAGCTCCTTCTTGAATTACTTGAAAGAGAAAGGTAGAGAATATTTATGAATGCTCCTAGGCGTTTGAGAGAGGAGAGAAGTTTGGAGGACTGTGGTTACATGTATCCTTCAATAGAAAAGTAAAGTGTAAATCATAGTTGGATGAGAACCTGTCAAAGTTGTTCTCCACTGGCTTCCTCTTGCTGTGAAAGGACTCGCAGTGAGCCTTGCTCCTCTCTGTCTGCTCTGTGTTTTGGTGAACTCTTTTCTCTGTAAATTGAAAGTGGGACATCTGTAATGTGGAGACATTCTGGCAGGCAGGATGTCAGAAAATCTGTGTATGATGCTCTTGTAATGATGTTTTCTAGTGGCTGCAGCTTTTGTCAAATGAGTACAGACCTCCATCCATGGTAATATTCCATAAATACAGCCAAATCACTGGGCAACACATGGGTTGAATACATTTTGGCCTGGACTTGGGCATTCAATTTATGATAGCTGTTTCCCAGGCCATCCTTACTTTGCTTTTATGAGCCTCAGAATGACTGGGAGAAAATGTTTGCTTCAAATGGCCCCTCCATTGTTTGGTAGTGCTTTGGGTTCTCGTTCTGTGCAAACGCTTCGGTGTTGGTAGTCATCACCTTCATATCCTTGGCACCCCGTTTTGTTCTCATTATGCAAGATGTTCATGATGCACTGTGCAGTCTGGATGAGTTCTCCTCAGGTCTACTATTGCCATATGTCTAATGGCAAATGGGCAGTGTACAGCTTGTTATCTCAACAGAGAGACAGGGTCTTACTGTGGCTGGCAGAGCCATGATAGTGTGTATTAGCTGAATCTGGAGCATCACTGCAAGTTTTTGGTTTGCTTAATGCACTTTGCTATAATTGAGCTGCTGGATAAGGGGGTTTGGGTTGGTTTTTGAGGTGTTGGTGGTGATTTGAGCCATTGGATGGCTCAAAGGTACTTCTGGTCAACTTTTAACTCTGGCCTCACTTTTTAACTGCTTTTGTATCCTGAACTAACTCTACTGTTCTTGTAAGGAGATTAATAGAGTAACATTGGAATACTGGCGTACTCAGAAATGCAGGGTACGAGCTATTCTCACACACTAAAGGTCTCTCCAGCTTTCAGCAGTTCACCAAGGCAACACATGGTAATCTCCTAGAACAGTACGTTTCTGCCTCTCAGCTGAAAAAACATTTAATCTGATCTTTTTGTGACATCAGTCTATTACAGAGTGCTTGTGTAGATTTGTTTTGTTATTTTCACCATTTGACTGCTCTAATCTGTCAGATTTACGATCTGATTATTTTACTTTACTGTTAGATCCCAAATTAATTAACATTGCAGTGGTGCTGACTCATTAGCAATATTCATTGGGGTCATCTCACGCAGATAACCATATCATCAACCTAAGGACAAACGTTTCCTTTTTATATTATCTCATTATTCACTTGTCCTTGCTCTCTTGGTGACATTATGTTACTCTGTAATGCCAAAAGAGTCCATTTAGCTGTCTCACTTGCTACGTATTCTCCATCATCAGTTCTCGTGTGTTGTTGGAATGTTTGTTCTTGCTGCACAGTGTGATCTGTTGTGCTCACATCTTTCCTGAGCTCTCTGCCTTTGCTGCCTTTGCTGCTTGTGTGCAAAGCAGCATTCCTGTGTCACTGCGGGAATCAGCTGATTTATTTTGTATGCAAGAGAGATATATCTCATTGAATTCTTCTGCTTTGGCCACAACTAGGTATCAGTCTATCAATTGTCAGGTCAAATCTCCTAAATAATATCTGGCTGAGCCTGTTATTTCTTTATTTGTTAATAAAGCCATTTTTCCTCCTATCATCTTGTAAAGTGCTATAGCTCGGAGGTTGTATTTTCTTTATGTTTGGCTCTGAGTCTCACTTCAAAACAAACCTCTAAGCCCCAGTTGTGATGGGATTGTCTGTCAGAGATGGTGTTTATCAAATGGTGCCTCTCTGCTTTGCAAAATGTTAACCTACATTACCTTATAGCGCTGTGTGTCTCAGACACTTCAAGAGCCTCATGGCTATGTGTCATGGTCTGAGACAGCTACAAACTCAGGTGCTGGACTTTAGATATCACTTGAAATTTTGAAAAATGTCTCTTTTTGGGTGGTTTTGACATTTCTGCCCTGTGTTGGATTAAGTCAGCAGCAATTCTAATGAAAAACTACCCTCCTGGTTTTTGTAATTGCACTGGGGTTCCTGAGGTCACCCACTCTTGATATGAGCCTGCAGAAAGCCAAAAATTGCCTGGTCCTGGAAGTGGTGCCACTCTACTCATGTAATTCAGATCATGAAACACAAGACCAAAGACTTCCTCAGGTTAACTCTTGCCTGCATTAGGTCACCTGCTGCAGAGAACAGGAGCCAAGCACAGCCTAGGCTGCTCATCCTTGAGTATCTGAGATCTGTCAACAAGCCTTTTTCCCATCACACAACCAGACATATATTTGCTGTAGAGCCACCAAGAGTTGGGAAATGCCCCTCACCCATGGCCAGTTAGGTGTTCCATCACTTGGCTAGAGGTTTGGGGAAGGGGTGTGGGACAGGCAGCTGAGTCCTGCATAGGGAATAGGAATGGGTTACTGAGCCTTAGGCTCCGATATCACTGATGTTTTAGAGTTCACCCCATCTGTCAGATAAAAGCCAAAAGGAATGGATTAAAATTCCCCAAAATTCATTTGACCTTGTCAAAGCATTTTCATCCTCTTAACCTTTATTTCATTGGTGTCTTTTGTGTTTCAAGTCACAGCCAAATTTTGAAGCCTGGGAATTTCCCAGGGATGGATTTTGCTCTTTCCCGTCATCTGGAGCATTTCCAGTGGGAGGACACAGGGGCTTGTGGTGGCCTCCCGGGGAGGGAGGTCTGAACCTTTGTGAGTGGCTGTCAGCAAGAGTTGCTGAGCACTGTCCTGGGACTCTGCTTTCTTGCATTGGGCAATCAGTAAGGCAGGACTGATGCACCAGCTGGGCCTCACCGGGGTCACAGCAGCTCCCTGAAGGAGTGGTGGATGTGAGCAAACATATTTTAACTGTGATAGAACAGTAAGAAGGATGAGCCACAGACACTGGGAGTAAAACGGTGCCAAGCAAAACAGGAATGTATTCTCTTAACTGCAAGAAGTGGAAGGTCTCCTAGTAGTGTGGGGGCTGTGCAGTCAAGCATAGTCTTCTCAGTGGTGCTTTAGGGTGATTTGGTAGAGAGCAGATGCAAAGGAAGGGGCAGTGGCCAGTATTTTGGTCATGATGCTAAACAGAATTGTCCTTGCTTATCAGATCTATCCAGTAGCTGGGGTGCCTTGACCTTCTTTGCCACAGCTCCCTTGGTATGGGCATTTTGTAAATGTCAAAATTAAATTTCCACTGAAACAATAAAGAGGTCAGCCTCCCTCCCAACTAAAACGTGCTAAGAGGAGCAGCAGCAGTTTAATGCTCCCAAGCCCTCCATTTAGAAGTATTTGAATTGATGTACTTTGCTATCTGACAAATTTCTTGCTACAGGCACTGTATTGACATTGCCAGTATCTACTAGTTCTGCAAGAGGAATGCACCTTAAACAAGGGCTTTGGAAGTATCAGTCTGTTCAGAAGCCAGACAGTTGGGAACTGAAGCCAGATATCACGAGTCTTTTAACATTTCATTTAATTGCAAACCGCTATCTCTTTAAACAATCATCTCAGAAATACGTCCAGAATTTCCACTTTCACGGATGTCTAAGAGTGGTATTGTATTTCGGATTATCATTCCAGTATTCACTGATGAGGTAGAAGAACTCTGAAGGGAAAACAGATGTAAGAAATCAATTTTTGATTTTAGAGATGCCTTGAAGAAAGTTACTCCAAGATTTTGGTTTCCTTTAAGGGTAGACACAGATGTAACTATATGTAATAAATGGAGAAAACAATTCTTGAGACTTTAAAACAAGCAAAAAAAAGAACCCAGATCCCTAATATGCCTTGGTGCATGTGGTAGTCTGTAAGCAGTTCATTACAGTTTTCCTTCAAAGTTCCCAGGCTGGGATTGCAAACAATTTGGAAACAAATTATTTAGGGAGAGGAAAGAAAGGGTATGGCATCCAAAGGTGAAATGAATCCTTTAGAGCTTGATCTGGAGTGGAGGAAATACTTGGGAATGTCTCCAGGTCAGAACAAATCAAACAAGACTTTGATTTAGCAAACCCAGACCCAACCGGCCCCACTGCCAATTCATTCATTGTAGCTACCCAGAGCCATTGCTGTGGTGAGGTGGTAGGTGCTGCTCTCCTCTGGGAGTGTGCCTGTTGTGAGGCTCATAGGGTTGGGATTACAGCTGTCCTGGGAAATGAAGGGATAATGGCACTCATTTGTATGCACATTAATTGTACAGTTGTTGGGTCTCAAAATGAGAGGTACGGCAAAACCTCTGTTTAACTAGAATTAGTTTCTTTATATGAAATGGAGAGAGACTTCACTTGATTAATTTAAGTCTGCTTCCTGCCTTTCATTAGCAAATAAAAGCTTCTTTGTATGCTGGGGTGGGGGATACTGAGGTAGGGAGAGAGAGATCAAAGGCTGCTGTTTTCTGCTGGGTGCCCCTCCGGATCAAGCCCGCAGGAAGCGGCCGGGACGCTGGAACTGCTGTGAGGGGACTCAGACACAGATTGGGGCTGGCAGGTTTGTGCTCGAGGCTCCATGAGAAGTCTTAGTCAGAAACTATTTTTGTTTAAAGCATTTCTCACTCTCTGCATTATTCAAGACTTGAGGCCTTTCGCGGAGTCCCTCCGGCATCCCCCGGCACACAAAGGCCCGTCTGTGACCTGGCTGACGGCCACTGCGGATGGAGAGGGGAACTTCCGTCCTTCCCGAGTTACAGGTGGAACCGAAAAACCAAGACTCGAAGTCCTTGGCACTGAGGAGTCCTGAGGCTGGGGACAGTGCAGATCTGCCCCAGAGTTTCACCGCTGTCTTCTGAGGATGCAAATGTTTGCTTGAATCTTAATAGCTTTGTATTTTAGATGAAGCTGGATCCAACTTTATACCAAAGTTACATCTGGCAAATGCAAGATGAAGTTAGGTCAAGGCAGTGATTTTTGTTTCTTTTTCCCTCTTCTGCTTGGGAAAATATTATCTGCAAGAAGCATCATGGTTTTCCTACTAAAATCACTCATCTTTGGGTCCTTTGTTAATGTTAGAATAACCACATCTGTTAAGTCATGCAGACTGCATGGATCTGCATTTACTGTCACAGAAGGAGGTTCAAGGCAATTTTCTAACAGGCAATCAAGGAAAGCAAGAATTTCTCTAAGATTTCTTGTGCTTTTGGAGAAGGGAGGTCCTATGTCCCATGGATGCTGTAAGACACAAAGGGAGATTTGCACCAGGGCTGGTTATCAGACCAGAATGTTGCTGGTTTTGACACAGTGTCCTTAGGGCAAAAAGCCTTGGGTAGTCATAGGCAGACTGCATAAAGATGTTGAGTTTATTTAATTTTAATGATTTTTTTTTAAATTGTGGCATTGATATAAAGGTCACACAAAACACAGACAGCACCAATGAAGCTGCGTGAAGATACCTGATGGAAATGAGAAGACCACTCTTAGCCTTTCCCCTCTCCAAATTCTCGGTGTTTATCCCTGGACACCATGAGCAGGAAGAGAGACTGAAGCAGGGACATGCCGAGCAGGTCTTGAAACCACAAGAACCTTTCTGAACATTGCTGTTCTCTGGCAAAGCACGTTCTCACACTGCCCTTTGGTGACTGGGGTTGCTTTGCTCCGTGCTTAGCCCTGAACATCTGCGATCAGAAGCCCTCTATGGGGTGAAGAGGATCAGAAACATCACTATAAAGTAGTGTTAAAAGAGATGCTTTTAAAAAGCATACAAAAGGGAACAGGAATCTTGTACTCAATCATTTCCTACAGAAAAGAAAGTTGTGGACTGAACCCTCTTGACTTCACCATGAGTCACAGCCTCCCAGCCACACTCTGGTCAGGAGAAGGGAAGGGCTGCCCTCACAGCAGTGACTCTCAGTTCAAGATGATCAACTGTTTCTTGAAAGTCTTCTGGAGATGAGTCACATCTCTCCCTTCGCTCTACAGCCCACAAGCAAAATCATGCGATCTGGTAAGAGAGGGAGTGAAGGTGTCTGCCACAGAGCATCAGGCTTTTACAGTGGGTAAAAACTGCCAGTCTCTTGTGGAGCTGTGCAGTCTGTAAGCATGACAAACCTTGCTTCCCATTATTTTGGAGAAAACAAAAAGAATTGGGAAAAGAAAGTAATTTTTTGAATGTAAACAAATCTAGTGTGATTTTACAATTTCAAATTGCGACAGTTTCCAGTATTATTTTTTAATCTGTCAGCTGTTAATCCTCCATCGGAACATGAATGCAGTGAGTTGCTAGAGATGAGAGAGATGTGTCTCTGCAGCCTACTGTGCTCTGCAGGACTTTGTGCGACTGGTAGCTGCAGGGTGGGTATCTCTGGGCACGTGCCTTAGGTGAGGTAACTGAATGGCTGCTGTTTTGAAGGGAGGCAAGTCACTAGCAGAAGATAACAGGGGACATGTTTTTCCCATCTACATGTACAAAACATGATTCAAGAACTCATCTTTTACTGCAGTCTGGAATCATGGATGGGTAAAAAGGCAAAGGATCTAGTCTCTCAGAGAAATCCTAGACCGAGATGTTGTCCCGAGGCTTTTCCATAGGAACTGTGGGATGGTTCCTGTGTTCCAGATTGTTCCCCTTCCAGAATCCCACTGAATGCTCTTCCTCTTGTCCACAGAGTTTACTGAGTGCTCCTTTCAGGCCTGGGAGGAATCAGAGCCTCAGTATGGAGCAGCAGGTGGAAGTAGGACTACTTGCTCAGGTTCTCTCT
Organism: Cephalopterus ornatus; assembly: GCA_013396775.1. Lineage (NCBI taxonomy): Eukaryota > Metazoa > Chordata > Aves > Passeriformes > Cotingidae > Cephalopterus > Cephalopterus ornatus. The sequence goes on along the minus strand of VZRE01013728.1, from coordinate 2,203,073 downwards.
GGGAGAGCAGAGCAGTTCTGCTGCACACTCTGTTGAATGAGGCAGAGATTCTGTGGGCTGGCAGGAGGGTCCTCCAAAAACCAAAAGGTGTTAGAAGCACAGGGGTTGCTCTGAGCTGCTGCTGAGCCCTCCTGCAGTTTTGGTAAAGGTATCACTATGTCAGATGGAGGGGACATTAGAAACCTCAGTTAGGCAGTGGCAAATGAAGTAAAGATGACCTTTTGAATATATTGGACCATGAGTAAGCTTTGAGTAAGTGTGTGGTGCTGTAAAGAAAGAAAACTAGTGGTTGGAATGGAAGAACAGAATTTCTAAAGGCTCCAGCAAAGCTGGAAGTCTGGAAGAGGTTTAAACAGTATTTTCCTCTGTGTTTGTAAGTGCTGAGCTCTGCTGCAAAGGAAGATGGACAGAGGGAATGGTTCTTAGGGTGATAGCCCTCATCCACCTCTCATATTGGAATAATGCTCAGGTAAAACAGAGCATGGTCTGGGGCAGAGTACTGAAGAGGTTTTGGAATGCCATCCTAACATGGCACATCTCAGAGAGGGAGATTTTTAACTGAAGGACATGGAAGATTCTTGTAGCTGCAGCAGAACTGAAGAGTGACTGAAGTTGAAGCATCCAGATGGAAATTCTGGCAGGAGTAATGGAGTTTGTGATGAAAAACTGGATTAGGACTGAGACCTGGAACAAAACAGCCTTGGATTATCTGTTGGAAGATCTTGAATTAACCTGTGACAATCAGCTTCCCATGGAGCACAAGCTGCTGGTTTGACCTCCCCCACCGGGCAGGTGACCCGGCACACTGACAGGGTAGATGTCAGCAGAGCTCAGGGACCCTGCAGAGAGAAGGTGATGTGGAGGGTCCTGCAAGTGCTCAGAGTCACTGTCTGCAGAAACTGCTGCCTGCTGGGTGGAACAGAAGCATTTTGAGCACCAGCGTGGTGTTGCATGGGCAATGACAGCCCAAGCTGCACAGGATTATCCATCAGATTAATACTATCGCTGCAGCAGAAGATGAATGAGCTGGCAACCTGCAAGTGAAGGGGACACGTACTGGCTTTAAATTGAAAATTGATACGCAGTCCCATGTGTTATCAGAGACAGGATTTGTAGTACTGAAAAGAGAGTCACATGGGGTGGAAGGTGAGCAGGTAAAACCCTTGGGTTTTGGGGAATCAGCTAAAGGAATACAAGCTAAAGGAGGCAGGGGTAAATAACTGAAAAAGATCTTGCCATGATAACATCTGGGAAAAGTGCTTGTTATTGTGTTGAGTATATTCAGGTCCTTGGTGTTTTTAAGTCTGGGAGTTAGTTCACTGAAAGGTCAGGCACTGAATCAGTGAGAGGGAATTTAAGGATGTCTCCAGGGGATGAGAAAGTCTCAACAGAACACGCCTAGAGCTGAGAAAGCCCTGCTGCCCAAAGCCATGTCTCGACAACCTTTCCCTTCTGCTGTGGCAGGAATGAAAAGATGAGCTGAATTTTTGCTGTTGGTGTCAGATACTGATAATAAGTGTGTTCACTTTGGCTTTTATTGGTTATAGCAGGGGAGAAAAATGGAATATTTAGCTAGTGCTGAAAGAGGTAAATTAAAACTGAAAACTCTCTACTGCTGCTGGAAAATCTGAATTGCTGGTTTGAGAGGAAGCAAAGCAGTAAGGGCTGCTATGGGCAGAGTCGCTTGATCTCCCTTGCACTAAACTGTGTGTTCAGCACTGCCATACCTGGAGCAAAGCACCAGGATCACTGAGGCTCTCCTCCAAGAGGTGGGAGCTTGAGAGCTTCCCTGTGGTTCTCTGGGTACACAAGCAGGGATGTGGAAGGGCTTGCAGGGAGCTCTGAGGGTCAGCAGAATTGGCCGTTCTTGCTCTGTAAGGGCCTCAAGACCTGGAGATGTGGCACTTTTAAAAAGCAAGAAGAGTCCCAACATCTTGCAGAATGAGCATGATGTGCAAGGGGACTATTTGTTAGAAGAATGGATGGCAGCTTGTGCCTGGATGCCCTTTCACATCTCACGGAGTGTTGTATGCGAGTGTCCATCCAGTAGTGTGTGTTTAAAAAGGATGCAAGTCAGTACTGCAGTATGTTATATAGACCACAGCAGATCGAATCAGGGAACTCTGCGAGAGGGAACAGCCAGCTCCAGATAACAAGGATGCTGCAGCCTTTGATGCTCTCCAGTCTTTGTTTCCCTGCAGTAATGGTGACTAAAGTTCACCTATTTATGTCCTTGATAGCGTGTATTAGAAGGCAGTCATCATAAGAGCAGGTAATATCTCAGATATTTAAAATCTCAGTAAAATGGTCTGCTCTTTGCATCTTTGAAGGAAGCAAGGACAGAATGAGCTTGTGTATGCAAATGGGAATCGACTTTAGTGACAGGTGAATTATCCAGACTTGCTGTGGATGGGAGCTACTCATGGTCTGTTATTGAAAATACATGACTTGGTGCCACACTGCTTGTCTGAATGCTCAGAGAGGGCATGAGAGGGAGGATTGCATTTTCTTACTATTTTTTTTGTTTTAATTTTTGTTTTAATTTTTTTTTTTAGCACAACTGAATGGGAAATAATATTTATTTCCAGAAATGGGTTTGCAGGAACTCCTAGGAGGCACTGCCAACACTCAGGCATTCAGGCACACCCCACAAAGAATAAATGGGGAATTGATTCATGTGAACAGACTGTGGGTCTGAATAATTGTCCTCCCAAATTCACTCCAAGGAGTGCTGTTAGCGTCTGAACATTGTGGGAGGAGAACTAGGATTTATTCGGTGAAGATTCACTTACCATAAATAAATAAAAATAAATAAGTAGGCTAAATTAGTAATGAATAGTTCAGCCAGCTCTAATGCTAAATAAACATACTGAATTGTAATGAAAATACTAAAGCCTGTTTGAAATGGAGCTAGAAATCCAAGGAGAAATAACTATGTGGCACTTAAATTAGCACTCACCATAAAATATAAATATATGATATAAAATACAGATTTTTTTTTTTTTTACCTCCTGAGATTTTAAAGATTCATCTGTTCCCTCTGTTTGGAAGGCTTGAACTAGACACTATTCAATGCTACAGAGTGACATAAATCACTGAAGAGTTATAAAATCCCTTGATGTATGCTCTTGGACAGGAACTATATTTGTAGAGGCTCTCACGGGGGTGCATTTATACTGATAGAGGAGGCTGTTTTAAATTCATATAGCTATCTCCATATAAAGCATTTTTAAAGGATTTTCCACACTATGGGGGGTTGTGCGACTTTAATTATACAACTCAGACTGTATGGGTAAAACTTATAGGCGAAGATAAGCCCTTTAGCAAGGCAGACTCCTGCACTTGAACTTAAAAGAAAATAATTTTCTTCTTGTGAGTTCCCCCGAGAACAGCTGGGAAAATCAATAGCTGCTCTGCCACACAGGAGAGGCTCTGCTTTGCAGCCAGCCCAGGGGGTAGCGTGGTGCAAGTGTCTGCTTGTGCTCTGATCCCAGCGTGGCTGAGATGACTCCCCTCTGCGTGGCACGAGGCTGCTGAAGGGCCACCAAGTACTAATCAGCCTTTTGTGCCCACTTCAGACCATTTGTTAAACTGTAGAGCTGCACTGGAGCTGCAAACAGCAGTGTGAGTCAAAGGCTTAAAAGCAGCTTGAATAAAACCGTGCAGCTGAGGCAAAGAAAAGCAGCGTGCAATTGGAGCTCTCAGAAGTGGGTCAGGAGTATTTCCTTCGGAGAAAGTGCAGCTGCCCTTTTATGGAGGGCAAGTCCCTCAGGTGATGGGGTGGGACAGGCTTTGGGGCTGCAGGGGGCAAGTCCTGGTTGATGGGCTGGGGATGACCAGCAGTGCCCGTGCTTTGGTCTCATCGGCTTGTTGGCCAAGAGGAACCGAAAATCCCCATGGCATCGGAGGTTAAGTGGCAGCTGGAAGTTGATACAGTATCCCAGTGGTGGAAAGAAATGTCTTCAACGTGCAGACTGGCAATTAGGTGCCTCTGAGGATGTGGGCAGCTTGCTGGCAGTGATGGGGAAAAGAGCTCTCAGGACTGAGGATTCACTGGTTCACTTGATAAAAATAGGATTATCTCCATCCCTAAGTTCAGCAAAGCAGCTTTTAGAGGCAGAATATATCTGTGCTCTCTGACTGCATTACACAACAAAAAGACTGTAAGAACTTAGAAGAAACTAATAAGGTATGTAGTCTCCCAATGTGAACTGAAAATGAAAAAATGAGAGAGCTTTTTGCTTTATTATAATAACATGGAGCAGAGTGAAATAATGGCTCTGCATATGAAATAGAGTTAGGAGGATAATCAACCCAAACCTCCTATGATCCTACAATAGAGGCACCAACACTGGAGGCAGGGAGGAGAGTTAATAAATTAAGGTGCAACTAAAATAGATTCATGGTCATTTAACAACGTGTCAGGGCTCCTAGAGAAATGAGTATAATGTATTTAAGTCTAACACACAAATAACTTTAAACAGAAAAGAATGAGGGAAGGAGAAAATGGGAGAAGATTTATTGCAGCAAGCAGCTGAGGTCAACTTGCTTTCGTAGGAGAACAGGAGAAGAAAAAGCCACATGTGTGCCTGAAGGTGGCTGTAGCACTTCCTTCTTGCCTCAGTAGAAAGTAAACACATTGAGGAAATGTCTGAATACCCTTATGGTGAGTTGTTCAAGTGCCTAGGAATGGCCAAGTGGGTTTTGTCGAAGTCAACAGCCTCATTCATGTAATGAGAAGTAACCCAGCCCTCCTACTCTGAATATCAGCTCTGGAACTTGGCTGCCCAGTGAGCATTCACACGGGTTTGGGGTTTTTTCTTTGGTTGGTTCTTTTCTGGTGGGCAGGTAGAATAAGCTTGAGCCATTGATTTATTTATTTTTGGTTTCCCTGCATTGTTTTCAGCTTGTGAGAAGTCGCTATGTCTCCTGGGTTTCCCATCGAAGGATGATAATCATCAATCCATCTCAGACAGAACAGATGCAGCCAGCAATTCTCTGGCTGCTGGGAATCCATCTCTATCTGCAGACCTTGGCTAGGCACTTTAAGAAGAATATATACAGCAATATAAGTATATAAATAGTTACTTTTAAGCTCTCCCTTAAAGAGAAGTGGGGGTTATTCGCCTATGCAGCTGTTCAGGATGTTTTTAAGTTAGCCATGGGAAGGGCTGGCTGGGTGCTTAGAGCGATAATACTTTCTCTGCTCCTCTGAAAACATGTATGTGCCTAAATAGGCTCTCTGTAGACTGAATTTTAAATTATATCTGAGAGAATACTATATAAAACCCCCTTTTTTATTTTCTGGGATTAAAATAGAACCATTAATTCCAATGTTTAATGGCTTTACTGTGATGATGCTCACAACCCTTCCATGTTGATTTTTTGTAACTTGTTAGCACTTACTGTCAGTGCTGTTCACTGAAACAGCATGTCATAAGTGAGCAGGCTCCTAGATGACATGGATGATTTATAAATACTTTATACAGTCAGAACGTATTTATGCAGGACAGCAATTTATTTGGTTATTTCCAGAGGCTGAGCCACTAACAGTTACATTAGAGAGACAAAAAGGACTGCACTTCTCCTCAAGAAGGGCTGTTACCCTAATGAATCTACTATTGCTAGGTGAAAATAGATAAGAAGTTTAAGCTTCAGGCTTTGTTTGCTTTGAAAATACCTTAGAAAAGTGGAAAGTCAGGACTTGCATCTTCTAAAGTTGATATAAAATTCCACTAATGTCAGCAGCGCAGGTGTGAGGCTTGGGAAGAATTATAGTGTGAGAGAAATATTCTTGTTCTTTGCTTTATGAATCAAGTGTTTGATTTAAAGTTTGTAAATGTACTTTATAAATCTCTAGTTTAAGCCTCTTATTTGAGGCAATAAGGTATCTTATGTCATAGAGCTAAGTCTAAAAGTAAATATAAAAGAGAAACAGATGTAGACAAATGTCAGCCTGATCCTGCTTTAAGATCTCAGCAAATGGACTGGGATCCCTGGGCCAGCCAGTGGCCCCTGTGCACTGGGATCCACCTGTGTCAATCTCTCAGCAGGATCAGTTCTGCTGTGAAACTCAACAAAAAAATTGTCTAGATCATGTTTTCAGATGGGATGAAAATCTGCTCCTCTGACTGAGTGTAGCTGGAGCAGTAGTGCCCAGGATGGCAGGTTATGGCTCTGTTGAGGTAGATATGTTAATCTGAGTTGTAGTTAAGCTGTAAAAGTAACTATACAAGAGAACTGTACAGGAGAATTTTGTCTTGATTTGCTGCTACTCGATCCAGGTGTACATTCCTGGACTTGTGTGCCAGCCATTTGCTGTCCCTTTGCAAATCCTGGGAGGTTTCCGTGTTGTGAGAGCAGAGCTCCTCAGTGCTACAATGTCTGGGAGAATCTGCAGTGTTTCTCACTACAATAGGGCAAAATTAACACGATCTCAATTATAAAATTATCCCTTTCACAATTCCTGCCATTTCAAGTCTCTCACTGCACTAGGGCTTCATCAGGATGCAGGACAGGTTTGCAGAGCTCTTTTCCCTCCTGAAACTGCTGCAGATCTTCCCAGCAGCTCTGCTGGGTTTATTTGTTTGTTTGCCTTCCATTATCCTCCTTGTTCGCCATACTTCGAGGTCAGTAGATGACCGGCAGATCTGCCCAATTTATTCCTGTGTGTGACAAAAGAGACCTGGGTCAACCAATGAGCCGTGAACTTCTATTTCTATTTCGCTGTGGTTGTACGCCCGTGATCTGCACACTGCCAGTCATCCACCATATTGATGAGATTAGCTGGTAATTAAAAACCCAGCCAAGCCAGGCAGAGGAAGATGACTCAATTAGCAGAATGTCACTGAATCTAATTTACTTTGCTTATCACAGATTTATTCTCTAATGAATTAGAAAAGAAGAGCAGGACACCTTCAGAGGGAGATCTAGGGGCTTAAAGGCTTAAATGCTTTCTAACCCCTTTATGCTCGTGGTTTGGGTTGCAGGGAGAGGGCTGATACTGCTAATCGCACGGAAAGGCTGCTTCCCAATACCTGTACCCTAAGGAAGTGTATCAAGAGAGGTCATGCTGCTGGCTGTTTCATGTGACAAGCACTGATTAGGTCAGACCTCCCTTTCTTTATAAGCCTTCGTGTATTTATAAGTTGATAGTAAGCAGGGGCTTTGGATGTCCCATCACTGGAATTGTGCTCAGGGAGTGTTCAGTCTTCGTGATTGTGGAACTGACACTGAATGTGATATTTGGCCAATGAAAGTATTTCCTGGAAACAAAAGCTTGTCAGAAATAGACATATTCCACTGTAATGAGTATTTTAAGGCATGTCTCAATGTTTTTCTCATTTCAAATATGATGTTTGGATGATTAACAATTAGAATAATGTATTTTACCGAAGCTCTTTGGAAGTACTTTAAGAGACTGTTGGACAGACGCACAGCTGAATTTGTATGTAAAGTGGAGACTATAGACCATTATCTCTTCTGCTCTCCTCATAGTAGATAACATAGCATATTATGATTGATTTAAGTGAGGATATTACTGGGCTCTGAGCTTTTAATCTGATCTGCATGACAAAGCCCACATGGTTTCACAGGTCTTACTGAGCTCACAGGGACCATATAGGCTCTGTACGTGCCAGTCACACAACAAGATCAGGACTATAGGCTGTGAGTTTGTTACTGTCACCCGAGTTTTGTGTAACACTGATCAATCCCTGACCTTCTGAGCCTGGGAAGATGATTTCTGGCTTGGCAAAGAGACACCAATTGGAGCAGATCTTTGCATTCTTGATAACTTTTTTCAAGTAATAATAAATATAAAACAAAATATGAGGCTTTTAAAGCTTCTAAAGCTATGCGGGAATCTCTCTCCAGAGACTTAATCCACGCTGGCTTCTCCAATGAACTGTTTTGGTAACTGTAATGAGCTGTATGCTTTACTGCAAGTGTGTATGTATATGTTGATTGCAGGAGGGAGGGAAGAGTTGATAGTGAGAATGGATGGGATGGACGGGAAGCCTTCTTTATTTCTGTCCTGAATCCACTAACAGCGTATTAAAAAGGTTGGTTCAGTGACAGTAACTCTCCCTAAAATTCCTTACTTTCACTAAATTTATAACACAGTTATGCACAGAAGAAAAAAATGTTTAGATGTAGATTACTGTGCAGAGATGGACACAAGTACTTTTTAGTTTTACATGTTACACATTAAATATTCTTTCCTGTTATTTTCAATCCCTATTTCCTTGTTTCTTGCCCCGGTAGTTCTCTATATCACAAAAATCAATTTCTTTAGCAACACACAGTCATTAAAGAGCTGCTTGTCTGCCACATCTTAGTTCAACAAGCTGTTTTGCAGAGGTTTGACCACTGCCAAACACACCTCTATAAACTATCCTGGAGAAAGCAAAACTCACTAAGGTATTCTCATAAGGCTAATAATTATTATAACAAAGAAATCCAAATCCTCTCCAACTGAGTCACTGGAGTTACAGTGCCAGGAGGTACTGTGTCATGTTCAGATGCTGCCCACAGCTCTTGGTAAGAGATTAATAGTCATTCATTTGCCTTTTGGGTGTAGCAACTGCAGAGACTGGGACTTTTTCTGGTTTCTATCAGTGAGCAACTTCTTGCAGGTTGGGAGAAGAGAGGACAAACCACAGATACCTACGGCATGGCTCTGTTGTTGGAGCATTGGAGCTGGTATATTGTTAAGTAGAAGTGTTAACACAAAGAGGTAGGAGCAAGCAGAAGTGGCAAAGAAAGCTGAGGAGCTCCTCAAGGATCCAAGGATAACCTCAATGCTGTGAAACACAGGCAACAAGAGGAGAGAAGTTGAAGGATGTCATCAGCAAAACTTATGCCAGAAAAGATGAAGCCGGTCTGGAAGTGAGGGAAGCTTGCAGGTGTGTGTGCTGGGTGCTGTAGGTGATGTGAAGGAGAACTGCTTAATAAGAAAGTGTAAAAGTCTGAAAATGTATTAGTTAAGAACAAAAGAAAGATGTGATTCAAAGCCAGTGGCATTAGAGGAACTGGTGGTTTTACACAGTATAAGTCTTAGGGATGAGAGGATCAAAGGGGAGTGGATCCCAGGATTAAGGCTATTGAATGAAGAGTCTCCCCTGAGACACTCTGGCTATGAGAGTCAGTGCAGGTATCACTGTTACACTCACAAACAGAGCCATGGAAAAGGACTGTTCAAACAGTTCCTAAGCCCAGTAATGCAACGTCCCTCTTCCTCCTGGGATCTCAAAGTTCTTTATAAAGAAGTCAGACACTTCAGGAAAAGATCTCTGTCAACCAAATATTTTATGTGTTATCACTGGAAAATGCAATAGGTAAAAGGATCTTAAACCTCTCAGGCTTGTGTGTAAACTAGTGGCAATCCTTTGATATTTTGGAGTATCTTTTTTAGATTGCTATCATCCACGCATGGCTCTCCCTCAGCTCCTTTGGGGACTCCATCCCTGATCCCTCCCCTCTGCAGTGAGGCAGCCATGGTTCATTTAGCTAGAGAGAATTTGGAGGCAGAGTCAGAGGCTGTGTGGATAATAAGGCACGGGAGGGCCTTTTATTGCTTTAGTGGGAGCTGAAGATGAGCACAGCAAGGAATGGTTTCATTCACACATAACAAGCCTGACACCATCAAGTGTCACTTTTAATTCTCCACTTGTCGATTAGGAAGAGGCGACGGAGGAGCTCAGAGCCTGGTCTAATGCAGCCCTGAGCCATGAGCGTTGCTGTCTCTGCTCCCAGCCAGCTGTCCTCCTGTAATTGGGGCCCACAGCTTTGTGCAGGAGTTGATAATTACCACTGCCACTCATTGTGTGAGTGCCCGGTGGTGAATGGCACAGGGGGATAAGGGGTCCAAGAACCCAGCCTGGATGCACTGATGAGGAGGAGCATCCATGACTCCTTCTTTGAGTCACATCCTGGTAGAACATGGCTGCAAGAGGAAGGAGAGCAGGGTGAGAGGAATGGGAGAGGAGTGCGTGGATGAATACAAGAGGAAGTATCTGGGAAGACAGGAGGATTTCTGCCACTTGCAAGACCAGGAGTAAAAAACTGAAATTTTGTCTCTGTAGAGCTGAGAACTACTTGGAGAGTGCTGACTAGTGGCCAAGGCTGCTTGGTTTTCCCTTGGCTCACCTGGCAGGAGGCAGCTGGCACTTGCCAGCTGTCCTGCTCAGCAGGGTGGCTGGCTGCAGATTGCATTTCAACTGGGGGTTTTCTCCTCCCAAAAGTTTTTTCTGGCATCTGGTTGCCCAGCCACAGCGCTGCTCCTTGCATGTGTGCATTAATATGTTTTACTCCTGTGCATTGCAGGAGGAGGTGTGTGGGGCTGGTCAGTGCCTCTGCTTGGCTCTGAAAGGGTGTCAGGGCAATGAGGGTGCTCCAAATGGAGAGAGGGAATGAGACATTCTCTCAGCACAAGGATATGCTCTGCCAAAACCAACAGATTAAGTAGTAAGACACCAAGAAATTTTAGCATGACCTAATAAAACCACTGCTGCCCAAGCAACTGAGACACAGCCTCTACTGCAGTGAAGGAAATGGTCCTGCAGCACTGGGGAAGTGCCCTGGAGCAGCCCTGGAGCTGTGAAAAGTGTGCACAAATGGGGAACAGAAGACACAAAAGTGAGAAAAAAAGGGAGCTGGGACTCTTGAAGGCCCCATGTCCCAGTTCTCTGACATCTCCTGCATGCTGGGACCCAAACTGGGCTATAGGCAGCCTTCCCTTCCTGCCATGGCAACTGAGGCTTAGGAGGGCAAATCCAGCACAGAGGTGCTCTTACAAGGAAAGTACTTCCCTCCATCACCTAAAAACCCCCAAACTTAAACCAAGCAAGCAACAAACCCAGAAAACCAACAAAAGAACCCCCAAACCCACAAAAAATAACCTCCCAGAAGTTGTTTTACCTACCACGGAGAGATTTAGTATGGGTCTTGAGTGGAATAAGATTACGAATCCTTTAACAATGGTCTCTATCTGTGTTAGCTAAATAACATTTCTGTCTTTGACCCAGCCTCTCAAGGCCTTCTACAGATGAATACCAATGACCCAGGCCTTCATTATCCCGTCATTACACAAATCCTGCTGTTAATTTATGTATAGGAAAGAACTAGCAGCTACATAAGGCTCCATCAGCTGCATAATTACTGCATATATTATAAAACAGCAGCAAATGCTGCCTGTGAATACAAACCATCTCTGCTCATTAGAAACTTTGCAAGAATTAATTAATGGGGGTGTGATTCTGCCACTTGGAGCCATAGCTATTGTCCCAATGTGGCTCAAGATTCAGCTGTCTTGGCTTTTCTGATGACTTCAGTAGAGATACCAGAGAAACTAAGATGAGCATGTGGCCTAAGCCAAAGCTGAAGGAGGCAAAATTGGGTGCTGGATCCCCCAGAAAGCCCACTCCTCTCTGGCAGAACGTAAGATCCCTGCAGGAGAAGGGTTCCCACTTACGTTTTGTCTCCTGTCGAAACCCGTCCGTTTACAAGCCCAAGCAAAGCTGTCACAAGGGGAAGGCTGCCATTCACGTTTAGCCTGTGCCCACAGCTCCTCACAGCTCAATCCACGATCACATCTGCTCTGCAGAGGTGTCTGTCACTGAGCAGTGCAGGCTGGTGTTGAAGGGGCCTTTGTGACAGCCTGGTAGCTGGTCCCTCCCTGCAGGGATGTGAAGGGGCCGTGTCCAACCTGCAGTGGGGCTGGATGTGATTTCAGTGTTCAAGCTCTTGGGATGCAGGTCTGGATTAAACCTTTAAAACTAATGAAATGATCCTATAATTTAAATAGGAAAATGAAATTATTTAGGAATTTTCCACAGTGACATTTGCATTGTGAGATTAATTTACGAGCACAGCTTATAACTTCCCAGGTTTCTGTTTGCTTATGTACGAGAAAAATGTGCTCCGCTAGAGTGACTGTAGTGATTAGTTAAATTACTCATACATCCATTATTTAAAAAAAACCCCTTCAGCTTTGAGTCTCTATTTGTTTAGTGCCACCTGATATTAACTTTCTGCTTGAACGATGGCTGCTCGTTTTGTGTGTGGCCCTTGAGTGTCAATCACACAAACGTTTGATACTCAGCTCAGGCCATAGCTGCAGGTACGTGTGGATGTGTGTTTTCGTGACAGTTTATCGTGAGGAGTGGAATTTGCCTTAACTGGTGTATGGCATGAGTGATACAGATGATTTGGTACCTGTATCAGTGAAAAACCACATGGAAAATGTGTATGAAAAGGAAAAAGCTCTGCTGGTGGGAAGTGCTGGCCAGCAGTACTGGGACAGAGGGGGTGAGGGGTTGCTCCAACTCTTGTTCCTAATTGCAGAGGAGCACAGGGGCTCTGCTTGGCAGTCAGACACCTTCATACCAGTCACACTGATCATGAATTTAATGTGCACTCTCTAACAAACCTCCTTTGAGTCAGCTCTGGAATGAAGGGAGGAAAAGCTATGTTTCCCAGGAAGAAGCCTACTTATTCTTTTCAGGGTGATTGAGTTATTTTGAGTTTGTTGCTCCTGTTTTAAGCAAACGGCACATTTTGAGCAATTTAAAAAAAATCTTGCTTTGAAATTGAATATACTGCCTTTTGCTGGCATTTTGTTTGTCGACACACACAAATAATGTCAGTTGATTCGTATCTGAGCTGTGGGCACATTCCTGTGTCCATTTTTTTCCTGGGAAAGGCCACTTTTGCTTTCCTGCTGATGGACATCGTGGGACCCATGGTGCCTCTTCTTCCAGAGGGAGCATGTAAAGGGCTCCAGAGTGGCTTAAAATAACTCACTGTTGAAGCTGCCACAAAGGACCAAAGGCAATCTGATCCAGGGAAACTTTTGGTTTGACTAAATAAAATACAGTGTGTCCTCATTAGAATGAGAGAGATGCATGAAAACTGATCAAATTTGATTTGATAAAATGATAAAACATAGATAAAATTTATGTATTACTGATCTGGAAGACATTTACCTTTCTTGATGATCCTCATTTTCCAGGGTGTGTGTTTATTAAAGATACAGGTTGTGAGTTTGTACCTGTATGGGTATTTTTGTTTCTTTCTCACATGCTCTTTTTGGCTGACAGAGAGTCTTCATTTCAACTGTCTGTTGTCTTCGAGAATTGTCTTCTCATTTATTTACTTGCATTTTGCCTAGTTGAAGTTCCTATTAACAGTAAGATAAAACTGTATGAAGCCAGCATGTCTTTATAGGGGGCAAGTTTTACAGAAGTTGTCAGTTTAATAATATACCGATAAATTCCATTCAATATAAAGCAGGACTTTCACCACAGTGTCTTTAAGTGGTTCATTTTGTCTTACAAACATAAAGGTTAATCTCAAATCTTTGACTCGTTCCCTTGTAATCTCACCCCAGCATTTTGCTGGCTCTGATGTATTAAGCATTTTAAAGGGTATGTCAACACAGTAAATTTTATTCTGCCAATAAAACCTGTTCGTGAGCTCACTGAGAAATTCCTACATCTTGGAAGGCCATTAATGTTTGAAATATATAGTAATCTGTTTATTGCAACATTTTACACATCTACAAAATTAAGTTACCAGTCAGTAGCTAGCTGTAAACTGCAGTGCTGCAAGATAAACCTGAAATAGTAAATACTGTATATTACACTGTATGATCTTTTTAATAGTCTAATTTTCAAAGGGGTATTGGAGAGAAACTGCTTACTACTTCTAGCTTATTCTTGAAATACAAATAGTGGAGATACATAGCTTATTAAATGGCTCTCTGACATATGGTAATTATGCTGATTCCAATGATGGTTAAAATCTAGCTCCAGCTAAATGCTAATAGGGGTAGCAGCCTCAATTAAATCCACAGTTAGACACTGCTGTTCAGGCTTCCTGGCCATTGGAGCAAAGCTCCCAGTTGCCCCCTAACCAAGTTAAAAGCATGTTGGGTCCCTCAGGACCATATCCATCCAGAGGACTACTAGCTTAGGGAGGGGCAGTCATTGCTATGTCCTGGGACTCAGGAATCACCAGGGCATCTTGTGTAGCCCATGTCCTTGAGGTCAGTCCAGTGACCTGGGGAGCTGAGCATTCCCCAGTGAGAGGCAGCACTGGGAAGTCTGAGGTAGAAGTTGAACTGGAACACTACCTGGTTCCTGTTGCTCTGGCTACACCATAGTTGTCTGCCAGCACAAAAGACCACTGTGGCTTGAGCCCTTTGCATCTAATATCTCCTTTCATCCTGCAAGTATTCCTTCCTCCATAGATCTCAGTTTTCGAGATGCTCCAAGCCCTTCAGCACTGAGGAGGTGGGTGTTACATCTCAAAGATATGCACTCCAATGAATATGAATATAAAAAGAGCTTAAATACCACTATCAGTGATAGAAGGCTGTTAATAAATTTACATTTCCATGTTCAAAATGTTCTCAAAGCAAGTAAATCCCAAATTTTATTAGAGAGTATGGTGAATTGGAGAGGTGTTTGCTGTGCCTGTGTAGTCAGTTTGGAGGGAGCTGGTGCTTATCTACTCCTCTGACACCTCTCCCAAACTGAGGACATACTCTGCTTCCCCTGTAGCATTGAGCTTCTTCAGCTCCTGAATATTCGTCTCAGTTCAGTTTTTAGGTGTCAAACTGTTAAAATGGTTGGGGAGGACTGTTTAAGGAACTCTTCACATCACAAATTGCACAGTAATGAAGTTCTTTGCAAGATATATAATGAAGAGCTTGCAGGTTTCAATCGGTACCTAAGCAAATCTGTAATTATCAACTCTGCAAGGTAGGAACTCGAGATGAGGAAGGCTAATCTTGTGCTATAAATATATTGGTTGATAATGTAATATAGATCACATATGCCTCTCTTGAAAATTAGAGTTAAGGTACTCACATTATTACAGCCTAAGCTGTAAAGTCTTAGCCCAGGAAAGTTGAAAACAAAGTTGAAAACTTGTGCCCTGGCTTGCCACTCATTCACGTCAAGTTTATACCAGACTCTTCTGGACTTTGGTCAGTGAAAATGCGAGGGATCAGTGAAAAGTAAGAGCAGGGTTGGCCCTTTTCTCCTTCCAAAAGGCACTCATAAACAGTGTGTGCTATTCAGGGTTGCAACACCCTATTGGCAGAAGACTTCTTCCTTCTTCTTTTCCTGTATCACTGACACTAAATCATCCTTTCTTGATATTCCTGTCTAGTTGATGTCTAGCTGTAATAGCTTTCTCTTCCTGAGGAAGCTCAGAGTGGATAACCTACGGCCGACCTCAAATTCATCGACAGAGAGGTACTGTTGTATGGGTTTGGGCCAGGGCACAGAATATAAATAATGATTTCCTGATACTGATGGGCAGAGAGCAGAAATCTAAGACCTTTCTTTGACCTTCAGCAAACTCAGCCACAAAAAAGCAGATATTGCTCTTCTGTCAAAAAGGGAAGTAAGGTCCAGAGATATCTAATAAAATAATTTATATTCTTTTTTGAGACCTAAAAGAAAACCTTTGCCTCACAAGTGCTGGAGTCATGTTAAGTAGCCTTTCTTTGTTTTTTTCCCAGTCATATTCACCCTCTATATTCAAAGATTACTTCTTATCACCACATCCCTGCCATCAGTTTAACTGGGGTCTATTCCTATAGGTGACTGAAGCAAGGCATATGTGCTGTCAGTCTCTAAAGAAAATTACCTTGAATAGGCTTTTTATCATCTCTAGTTTTGGAAAAGCAACTTTGTTTTAACCTTGTTCATAATATCTTTAAGGTCACTGAGAGTTCTGGCATTAACAGTGGAGATAGAATTTCTGTTGGCATTGAGCGAAAGAGCAGCAGTTGTGGGGCTGTTCAGCTCCGGGTTTCTTTATACCTAAACTCTTAGAAAAGCACTGAAAAAAAATCAGATAAATAGGTGCCAAGAAAGTAGTCAAACCCCTCTGGAATTAAGACAAAAGGGAGGTAGATGTAGCTCAGGGGTCTGTTGTTTGCCCGGTGTGTTTTGGATACAATCATTAACTGATGGTTTCTGTGTTCCAAGGTAGTGCAAGGGATTCCTGGTCCTTGGTGAGCTGTGCCTTGTGATGCCTGTAGCTGAGCTGTCGTGCAGCTTAGGGGCACCAGGAGATCCGTAGGCACAGCTTGCAGGAACATGCTGGAGACATCCTACCTCGAACCCAGCACTGCTAGGAAAGAGAAAAGTCTCTGGGCAGGAGAGCATCTGTCTGGGGAGACAGACACAGATCACGAGGGAGGAACTGTCCGCCATCCAGGACATCTTCTCACCAGGAGGAATGCCCACCTCTGGTATGAAATAGAGTTTGAGTATGCTATGACCATTAAAATACGCAAGTGACTAATATGAAGTGAGATATTAAGAAAAAGGCTCAGAGGGGAATGGCTGGAAAAATAAAACAGTAGGTAGGACTTCAAGAGCAAATGGAGAGAAGCTATAGTACAAGTAAATGCAGGAGATTCATGGATAAATATGCTAAGAAAAATCAAAATAGGTTTTGTACAAAAGAAAGTTATGCCTTAAGAAATGAGAATTCTCTGAGGAGAACATGCACATTAGGGTGTTCCACCTGATGCTGCTCATTTTTGTCAGGCTTTCAATAAAGTCTGACATGAAAGGCACTCAAAGAAACTAAGCTTTCAAAAATTAAGGGGGAATGCATTCTGGCTAAAGAACAGGAAGCAAATGATAAGAATTGCCATTTTTACAGTGGAAGGATGCTGCTGATGGGTTTCATGTGGATTTTAGGTAGAACCTGTGCCATTCAACACATTAATAAATGGTCTGGAAAAGAGGATTAATTTATAGATGACAAAATTTACTGAAATGGAATAGTCAAGGTAGTAAAAGCTAAAACTGCTGAACAAACAGGATGCAAAGTGACTGGGTGGCAGCATGGAACCAGAGGCTCAGTATTGATAACTGCATAGTAATACACAAGGAAAAAAATAACCTTAACTATTTATGCACATTGATGGGCTCTAGATCAGCTGTTTCTACTGAGGAAGGTGCTCTGAAAGTCACTGTGAATATTACTCTGGAAGCATCAGCTAATTCTAGCAGCAGTCAAAAATGCACATTGAATCTTAAGTACTAGTACAAAAGGAAGTGGAAACAAAGCAGAAAACATGCTACTGTATATAAAGCTATGCTCATCTCTCCAATTTGCTGTACAGTTAGAGTCCTTATTGCAGGAAGGATACAAGTAGGACTTGTATGGAGAAGGGCATGAATATTATTATATAGTTTCCATCCGAGAAAACTACAGGTATTGAGCCTGTAAAAGAGAAGATAAAATAGACCTCCTTAAAATCAGCAGTGCTGTGGAGCAGGTAAGCAAAGAATAATTTGTCATTGTTTCTTAATAAACGAAAAGCTGAGAAAGAAATAGGCAACACATTTAAAACACAAAAAAAGAAATACCTTGTTTCACTTTTATGTGTGATGTGGAAGTCACCCACAAAAGATGTGAAGTTCAAAGCCGATTACAAGTGAGTTCAGGAAGAAAACGTGTTTGGCCCACAGTGAGATGTTCACCATGTCTGAAGTCGTAATGAAAGTCTCCAGTGGCTTGTAAGAAAAATACAACTTTTTTTGCCACTTCTTCCCTCCAGACTATATTATTTCAATATCTGTGAGGATTAAAGAAATCCAAACCAATCTGACCCAGCTGAATTTTGCCATCACCAAAAAGCAGTTCCCCTTTTATTTGCAAAGCTACTGAAGGTTCTGACACCTTTATTCCCCACTGGCAGTGGCTGCCCTGGGTGCCCAAGCCTGTCTGTCCCTTCTGGTACCTCTCTTCTGGCAGCATGCCTCCTTTTCTTCTGCAGCTCAGTGTGTCAGAAGTAGTCTACAGCTGAGCTCTCATCTGGCCATTTTCTTCTCACTTTGTCTTCTTGCCTCCTTGATGTTTTCTGCCACTCAGGACTCATGTGCCTCTTCTGAGCAGAACCACCATCAATAAGATCTTTACTCCTGCACCACCTGCACAGTATGAAAAGACTTCAAAAGACATAAGTGTCCGAGGCAAGGGCAGCTCTCCTCTGGGGGAGGAATGGAGGAGACAGCTCTTCAATATTCTCCCAGGCCCCTGGCATAGTCTTCTGGGATAGTTTGGGTGGTGAATTGGACCCTCCCACACAGTGTTGCAGGGCAGGGACATTGCTGTAACTCACCTGTGATTAACCAGTGCTTCCAACAGGACTGAGAAGCCGCACTGAGCTCATACAGTGCAAAGAGGTCAAAAGCTACTGCAGCACCCTCCTTACTGACTCTACACAGGCACTAAGTACCAAGTTCCTTTTTGGAGTGTTTTGACTGTTTTCCAGTTAAGTTCTGCAAAGAAATTTCTCTCATAGGACTTGCCAAGCACTTGTCCCATTTCTAGCAATCGTGTATAAAGAGAGATGAATACATTATAAAATGTGTATGGCTTGGAGAGAGCTTTGTGTCTTTTAAAGAGGTCTGCTCGCCTTCCCCACAGTAAAGCACTTTGAGCTCTGTGGATGAAAAAGCCCAGTGCTGTGTAGAACAATGAAAGTACTAACACTGTCTGGGATAAATCCTACAGGATTAGGCAGGCCTGAGATAATTATCGTTTTCCAGCAGAGGAAGGAGGCAGCAAGCTGCGTAGAGTTTTGAGTTTTATCTCCTCTCTTTTTGCCATCAGAGGAGGGACTTTCATGCTCAGTTTGTATGAAAAGAATGTAATGAAACTCTACAGCAAGTAACTTAAAAGCTGAATAACCCATTAGGACTTCTATCCTCCAATTATGTCCCAATTTGTGTACCCCATCAGGTGCTGGTTAAATCCTACTTTATTTTGTATTTCCATCTATTACACCAGTAATCACTTTGATGCCTTTGAGGTTTATCTTGGCTGCTCTCACAGTACTGTGCCTGGTTGAGAATGCAGACTGGAGCATGGAGCTACCTTTGGACATGGTGTTCTGGCCACAGATGTGCTGGGTTCAAAGATTGCCACTACCAACAGCTGGTCCTCTCCCTCCCCTGCAAGATTTGCTGCCCACTTCAGCTCTGTGGTTATAATTTGTACATACAATGAAGTAGTCACAGAATCACAGAACACCTTCAGAAACTGCCTGGTCCAACACCCAGAGAGTGTTGCCCAGGGCCATGTTCAGGTTTCGAATGTCTGCAAGGAGGGAGACACCACGGCCTCTCTGGGAAGCATGTTTGAGTGTTTGCCAGAGGGATCAAACATAAGATAAAAAAATGCCAAACTTCTTCTGAAGTTTGAATGGATTTTACAATGTTTCAGTGAGTGTCCCTTGTCCTGTCACTGAGGAGAGCCTGGCTTAGTGTTTTTGACTTCTTCCCATCAGATATTTACATGTATTAAAAGGACACCACCACCCCTGAGCCTTCTCTTCCCACCCTGAGCAAACCCATCTGTCGCAGCCTCTCCTCATAGCGATGCTTCAAGCCCTTCCTCTATTTTGCCAAAAGGAAACAGATAAATGGAAATGTTCTTATTAAGAAGGATGTTTTTTTTTAAAACACAGGTCCTTTGATCAGAGCTGTGTGAAAGAGGGACCCCTGTGTGATTGTACTTCGAGAGGGCAGTAATGTGCACTTACACCTGAGCTATGGTTTCCCAAACGCTGCTCTCCTCTTCCAGTTGCCTCCCCATGAGTTTGCCAGGCTTCTTCACAGGCTTGGGAGTCCCTGCATTGTGTTGGATGAATGGGTTTATGTCATTTGTGAAAATGTAGTGTGTAACTTAGCCAGGTATTTGCAAGCCATGAAACAGTGCTGAGCACACAAGTACGTCTGTAAGACATAGCTCAGCAGATACTGGCTCAGGTCCTGGGAGCAAGGGAGCTGTGTCAGTCCAGTACAGCCCTTCTAGCAGGGCTAATTAGCCTGTGCCTTGCTTCTCGCCTCTCTCCTGGTGCCAGATCTAGAACTAGTCTGGATATGAATGAAGTACACTGTATTTACTGCATGTTGTAAACATGCCTGTGGTTTGCTGTTTCACTTGCGCTTAATTCCGTGTAAGGATTTGGATGCTTAATTCTGTGCCGCCAGCAGGAATTGGACATTTGGTTCTGCCTGAGGATCCAGTCCTGAGGCTCTTAGTTACTCAAGAAATATTCTATATGGTTCAGTGTGTGTAAATCAGCATTGTGCTCTTTATCTGAAAAATAGTTGCTTTGACTTATACCAGCTACACTGTGTAGGAAAATGCTTGCATTCCCCCCTGAAGCCTGTGGCTGTGTCCCAGAGTGATCTGTATTCCACTGCAATGTAGAGTTTTTTCAAAATTTGGGAGCCATTTAAAACTGCAGTGCCATGGTGTGACATGATGCATTGCTTTGTAAACAGGGCCTTAAACAGCCGAGGTCTTAAATCCACGAACTGACTGAGGCCTGGCAACACTTTGAAAATCTCTTTGCCAAATAGCAACGCATTATAGCACCCTCCAAACAAGATCTGACTGTCTGAAACGTTCAGGTTTCTTTTGACACTCTACCAGGGCATTGAGGCTACCTAGGGTTTGTTTCCCCTAAAAACAGTAAGAAAAGTCAGCTCCTGCCTGCCTGTTTCACAGAGAGCTGACCTGCAAGCAGCCCCTCCTAAGTCTAAAAGCAGGGTTTGTATAGAAAAGTTTCCCTCAGCTCCCCTTTTGGTGCCACTGAGTCAGAGAGAGGGCTCGACGTAGCCCAGAAGACTTGGCCACAGGTAGTTCTTGCAAATGCCAATAGACAGAAGTGTGCCAAGCAGGCAGATATCGGCCTCCTTCCCTGGCTCTGTTTCTCAAAGTGTATAAACCTGAATACAATGCTTAAAAAAAGTGTGAAATTTTACAGGCAGAAAACACAGTAACAGAATTATTTTTGGAAAAAATATATGGAGATTTTGTAGAAAATCTATACTTTAATTTCCCCGAATGATGCGAACAAGCAAATCACCTTCTATCTGACTCATTATGTCTTACTGAGTAGTGAATTGTAAGTCTTCCTTCTTCAAGCATGATTAAGACTTACATGTCTCTTGTTGGCTAGATTTGCTATTGAGCAGAGTAGCAGCCAAAGAAAATGATGGTACAATTTTATGTGATTAGGGCAAATCCTTAAAAATCTGGGCAATTTTCAGTAACTATGTCAAGACAGTAACTAAAACAGAAATTTTGATACTTGTCAAAGCTCCATTGTTGGACCAAACAAATGTTTCTAATTGGTTGAGTCAAATTTTGCTTATTCATGTCCCTGTGTTTTCTTCAGTTTTGCTTTTTTCTTGTAAACATCTGTTGTTTTTCTGTTGCTGCTTATGTAGTCTTTTCATGCACATTTCCAAGAGTGAAAACATAGTTCATTCCTCTTCAAGCTTCATTTAGGTAGTCTTTTGTCCAGTCCATTTTTTCTTGTAATTTTCTTTTTTTTCTTATTACTTTTCAAATAAATTCAGAATAACAATTGAAATAATTAGGATAAATCAATAGGATTTTCAATAAAGCTTTGCGTGGAAATCTTGTCAAGAGTGGTGTGAGTATTATACATCCCAGAGATGAGAAGAATTAAAACAATACCAAGTCTGCAAATGAGATCTTTATTCCCTTCTGCAGCAACTGGAAATTTGAACACTTAGCTCAAGGAAAAAAAATTAAAGCAGGCACTAAAAGAAAGGAAAACATAAATAATTTGTAAGTTTGGTAATAACCTCTGAAGTAATAAATAATGCTGGGTAATAGACAGCTACTGGAAATGCAAATATGGTATTTGGCAGCTAGTTCAGCCAGGGGCTTAGGCACTATCCTTGTCAGCCTCTTCTGGTTTGGGATGAGCTCACAGGGGCATGCTATGAGAGCCTCAGGCTCTTGAGTTGTCTCCATCTATAAGAAGTCTTAATCCTGTTTACTTCTTCATGGATTTCTGCACCTGATTTTTGCTGTATTTGACTTGGAATCAGCCTGGGTTCGGGGGGTTCATCTGCCATGCCCTTCCACCAGCCTATGACTTTATAATGTTGGCCAAGAATTTCTCTTTCTTCCTTAATACCTTGTACTTGAACTTCAGCACATCTTTCTGTATGACACTAAATCTGGGGGCCTCAAATTGCCCCAAGGAAAGGACAGGACTCCAAGACACATGCTCACAGTTTACAGGGGGAAGAGCTGTTGCTTTGGTAAGACATAGGAATGGAGTTGCAATGATCACCTCCTGCCTCGCCCAGCGGCTGGCCAAGGTAAAACGCTACTTTCTGCATTTTTTTTCCGCTTTTAAGTGCATGATTCACAGAGGAGTAGGAAAGGTAAAACTGCTGGGGAAAAAAGCCAAACAAAAAACCCCCAACAAACAAAACCTGGTGAGTAAATATTTGCACAACTGAACACAGAACACATGTATGTCGTGCTTTGAGGAGAGCTCAGATCCCAAGGACTGTGTGAGGACGAGTCCCGCAGAGAGCTGTGGGTGAGCTCTTGGTGCGGATTTCTCCTCACACGGGGTGCCGCCAATCCCACCCAGCTCTGTCAGTGTCCCCAGGGTGAGATGTCTGCACCATCCGTGGGAGATCAGAGTGCTGTTCCCTTTGGGAATTGCACACGGTGCAGGCTGTGGTGGGGATCTCAGGGGTCTCTTGATACGGTGTTTGTGTGGGAGGTGCAGAGGAGTCTGAGAAATTGGTTCTAAACACTAAGACCCATCCTTCATTTTTGTGACATTACAGAGTTTAAGACCTACAAATTGTGTTGGAAATGATCTCTTGATGTCTGCAGACCAACCCAGGGCTTCAGGGAGGTCCAGTTAAAGAAGGATGCTTTTCCAGTCCAGGTTGGAATATGTCCCAGGACAGCGATCCCACACTCTCTGCATCCCTGTTCCAATGGATGAGTACCTTCAGAGTGAAATATCTATCTATCTATCTATATATATCTCTCTATATATATCTATCTCTACAAAATATATATATCTACAGAATATCATAATTTCCTGTATTGTAACTTATATCCATTGATGTGAGTCCTTCTGCCAAGATTTAGCTATGTCTCATGGCAAAGTTTAATAAACAACCATTGATGTGTTAATGCTACTACTCCAGTCCAAATAATAAGCAGAAGGGCTCTTCTTCAGATGGAGTTATTTAAATCAGCTTCTTAAAGGTATTATCATGCATAAAAATGCAAATTGGAATCTACAAGCACTGTAATCTCTCAAGTAGGTGTTTTGAAAACCCCACCAGATACCTGCATCCTCTGCAGATGAGCATGAATATGCAGCCTGATGCAGCAGTACAGTAAATTTATAGGTGAAACAGTGCTGCACACAGAGACCTGAGCATCACAGCTGCACTGCTTGCAACAGATTTGAATAGTATGCAGAAGGCTCCAAGAAGGAAGTTAAATCTGGAATTTGATTATGTGTGGGCAATCACCACAAGAGAGAGGTGCAAAGAAGTTGACTTAAAATTGAAGCAGGCGCAGGTACCCTGAGGGAAGTCCTTGGTGTGAACGAGGAGCAGTAAATACAAGACAAGCAGATTCAAACTGGCTGTTCATTATGGTTGGCTCATTTTAAAAAGCTGAGCTGGGTTTTCCTGGGTGTTTAATGTTTGCAGTATCTATTGATTTCAGCTGGTGTTGGTACTTGTTCGGCTGTTTCAGAAGTGTTGGAGCAGCTGCTGTGCTGAGCCTGCTGCACGTAATTGCTGAGCACAATAATCTCACGGCTTGTTTGGGTTCCCTGTGCCTCTCTTATCCAGCTTTCTATCTCTTGCCTCATCCTTACATTGTAATGCCTTTAGGACAGAACTATCACTTGCGTTGTGTGCAGCAACTGAAGTGATAAAGATCCTGGCTGTGCCCAGTGCTTCTAGGAATTACTGCAAAAAAGCCCATCCCATAATTATTTATTAATACGGTATGCATCAATGTGAGACATTTCATTGGCTTTAATAGGCTTTGGATCAGTTTTCTCAGTACCTCTGGCCTTTTTGGGTTCCATTATTCATGAAGGAACATGTTTAATTCAGAGTTAGGGACTGCAAATATTACTAGTGTACCTCGTGCTTTTATCCAGAGATACAGAAGTTATCCCTAAGCTTAGAGCTCCTGCACCTACGTGGGTGAATAGATGGCAGACCCCCTTCTGAGGATGCTTGTGTTTGTATGAAATAAAGGTGGAGTTCCTCCACCCAGCGTGGATGGTTCTCTCTCGTTTGCCCTGTGATGGGGTGTGTTCCTGCAGCTCATCTGCTGCTCTGCTCACCTTGGGCCTAAATGGCAGCTTTGCCCACGGACTGTCAAGTCAGCAAAGGAGTTTAACAGGTCAAAGCAAGGGTCATGCTCTGCTCCATGCAATTTTCATTCAGGGGCAATCTTTTTGCCAACCTTCCATTATCTTTTCCCCAGCTTTTACCTAAAGATAAAAAGAAACAGCTTATAATTCATTACAGTTCATTAAAATGAAAATAAAATTTATTTTGCATCAAAATGAAAAAATATAACTTGTTCATTATTAGCATATAAATGGTATTTTTTATGTCACTCTGACACAAAATCACTTACATTTTCAATGATCACAGCACACAAAATTAATTTTTGATAGCCTTTTGTGATTTGGTTGAAAATTCTCATTTCTTTTTGTGCATTAACAGCAAACTGTATCCACTGCTATTCATACCAAATTTTAGATAATGAAGCAATTAAAAATACATGGATTGAAGATCTTATCTCATTTTTCCTCTGGCCTATTTCTGCTTCATTATTCATGAAGGGATATGTTTAATTCAGAGTTAGTAATTGCAGATATATCTAGTATAAATTGTGCCTTATATTCTTTTACCCACTTTCAATTTATTTTAGCAAATAGATCTTTGGGGAAAAAAAGTGCAGGAAAGACAAAAGGGCAAAAACTACATCTCAGTGTCGCCAAACAAAACCTTACAGGTCTATGGCTTGTAAAGTACATCTGCAACTCAGGGAAAAGTTGATGCAATGGAGTTCTGTACTTGGCATATTAATAACCTCACATTTGTATCAAATGGCTGAATTAAATTATTCTGATTTGAAGCAGTTTGAGAGACCTCATGACTCAGTGTGACTGTCGTTCTGCTTCTTTTATCCACAAAGTCAAGAAGTCCCAAATCAGTGAGAAGTGAAAGTGGTAGAGACATAAAAGTAGATAGCTAGCAGAGTAGAAATAAAATTAAGGTGTTTTAGGCAAAGTAGAGCAACCGTCACTTGCCAGAAAGTGAAAATTAGTCTGAATCATGTGTTTCCATATGTCTGGAGTGAGATGTGTCTGTAACAGCTTGATAAAACATTCAGATCCTGAATACATCAAAATCATGAGAGCTGCCACCGGGTTTGGGATCCAAGGAAATAAAAGCCAGTACGTGCAGCAGAGTGGGCTGGGAGGAGGCTGCCAAAGTGCAGCGAGGGCCAGATGGCTCCTGCCTTCCCCTCCCATCCATCTCAGCCCAGGGGTTGAATTAGGGTTGGGAGCAGGCTGTCAAGGAGAAGACTCGATGCTGGAGAGGGCTTGGACTGGGCAGCCCAGGTGCCTCCAGGGCTGCTGGTACAAGGGTTCCCCAGAGCACTGCTCATGTGGGGCCAGGTTGAGTTCCTGAGCTGGGGCACAGCTGAGAGTGCTCTCCTCCTCCTCCTCTCTGTGAGGTTTGGATGGTGCCTGTGGAAACAGCTCCTCATGGGGAGGTACTAATAAGGTTAATTATCATCATAGAATCATAGAATTGATTGGGTTGGAAAAGACCTCAGAGATCATCAAGTCCAACCCTTGGTCCAACTCCAGTCCATTTACTAGATCATGGCACTAAGTGCCATGTCCAGTCTCAGTTTAAAAACGTCCAGGGGACGGTGAATCCACCACCTCCCTGGGCAGGCCATTCCAATGCCTGACCACTCTCTCTGTAAAGAATTTCTTTCTAATATCCAGCCTAAATTTCCCCTGGCAGAGCTTAAGCCCGTGCCCCCTTGTCCTATTGCTAACTGCCTGGGAGAAGAGACCAATCCCCACCTGGCTATAACTTCCCTTCAGGTAGTTATAGAGAGTGATGAGGTCACCTCTAAGCCTTCTCTTCTCCAGACTAAACAACTCCAGCTCCCTCAGCCTCTCCTCATAGGTCTTCTGTTCCAGTCCCTTCACCAGTCTTGTTGCTCTTCTCTGGACCCGCTCCAGCACCTCAATATCTTTCCTGAACTGAGGGGCCCAGAACTGAACACAATACTCCAGGTGTGGCCTCACCAATGCAGAGTACAGGGGAAGGATCACTTCCCTTGTCCTGCTGACCACGCTATTTTTGATACAGGACAGGATACCATTGGCCTTCTTGGCCACCTGGGCACACTGCTGGCTCATGTTGAGCTTCCTGTCAATTAGTACCCCCAGGTCCCTTTCTGCCAGGCTGCTCTCCAGCCACTCTGTGCCCAGCCTGTAGCACTGCAGGGGGTTGTTGTGGCCAAAGTGCAGGACCCGGCACTTGGCCTTGTTGAACTTCATCCCATTGGAATCGGCCCATCTCTCCAGTCTATCCAGGTCCCTCTGCAGAGCCCTCCTGCCTTCCAGCAGGTCGACATTCCCTCCCAGCTTGGTGTCATCAGCAAATTTGCTGATGATGGTCTCAATCCCCTCATCTAAATCATCAATAAAGATGTTAAACAGGACTGGGCCCAACACTGATCCCTGGGGGACACCGCTAGTGACTGGCCGCCAGCTGGATGCAGCCCCATTCACCAGCACTCTCTGGGCCCGGCCCTCCAGCCAGTTCTTAACCCAGCAGAGAGTACACTTGTCCAAGCCAGGAATTGCAAATGTTGGCTGTTGGTTGCTGCAGTGCCAGGGTCTCCTTGTTGGGTTGTAAGCTGTCCTTAGGAGTTGTCACAAAAATCCCCTTGTCTTGAACTTTCTGCAGAAGAGAGGAGGAGCATGATATGGGTGAGGTTCCAGTTGTTCTTCTGACTCTGGTTATGTCAGTGCTCTGGAGAAAGGTTTTGTTTTAATTGCTAAGGACACGGCCCCAATACACCCTTTCTACCAGTGGAAATCTTTGTATGTATGTCTCAGACTTGAAATAGAGTTTGTAGAATTAACAATTTGGATTTATTAAACATTGTGATCAGCACTTTCTGGTGCAATTATTAATGCAAATATTTCTGCCCAGCTATTTGATTAAATGAATAACTTGCAAAGTGATGCATAGCCTCTCCTGGTAGTGCTTGATTCATAATTTCAATAAGTTAATTAATTACAATCTTATTTTCTCTCTTAATGAATTCTGGTCTGCTCTGATGGCTTTGGAAGTCTTAAACATGTTGTGAATGATTCTCAGTTAAAGTTTCAGAGAATTTTTAGGCTCTATAGGAAATAGATTTACAAACTATTGCCTTTCAGTATAGAGCAAAATTTCTGCCTATCTTTGCTCCCTGTGCTCTGTGAGGAAAATCCATCCCTTCATAGGCAAGTATCCCTGTTTTCCCTAGACGATGCTGACAGGCACCACTTTCAAAGAAATTACACTGCATTCAGCTGCTCTGACCAACAAAATCTCACCTGCCCTGGGTGAACAGCCATTGGGAGCACATGCCAACACAGCTATGCCAGGCCATGCAGGGTTATCTGATCTCCTGGAACGGCTGCCCCATGCCTTGTGTCCTAAAGGTGCCAGTAAGTGCATTGACTGCTTTCAGAGCCCACATTGGTTGAGACTCACTGCTGGTTCATCATACACTGATGAAATTAAATATAGAGCAAAATTCTTCCAAGTGCATGACATCTGTTTTCCTGGAATCCTGCTTTTACCAAGCTCGCTGAAAGCAGAGTTCCTGGAAATGGAACTGGTGCACAGATAAAGAACTTCCAGCAGGGTTCTGCTGTTGGATCGCTGTGGCTAAAGCTGTCCCCTGACTGTTGATGGTGACCAGGTACTTCAGGGTGCTACCAAGCCAACAGTGAGGATGGTGTCTCCTCTATAGGAGGGACACACATCCTCACCAAATGACCTGTGTTTTTTTCCCCACTTTGGTGGTTCCCTTGCTCCTGCAGTTTGTCCTTGCTTTTTCTTCTCTACCATGTCCTGTTTGGATTTGGTCCTTTATCTTTTACTGTATCTTTCCAGATTTAGGCTGATTTTGAAGAGAGGAGCTGGAGGCCATGTGTTTGGGGATTTTTCCATTGTATCAGACCGTATCTCCTCAATCTCCTCCTCCTCCTTTTTCTATCCCCTTTTTTTCCACATGAGTGTTTCTGATCTCTGCCTTGCACTACCATCACCACTGGTTCCTCCCTTTCCATTGTTCCACTTCCCTCCCTCCTTTTGCTGGAGGGTGGCATGGGAGAAAACATACTGAGCTCAGAGCAGTCATCCCTTTGCCTTCCACTGATGCTGCAAAATAGGTGGCAAAAGCAGTCCCAGCAGGCGTCCTTGAGAGAGACCTGGAGGCTGGAAATAGAGAGGCTCAGACACTGAGATAATAACCATCTCTAATTAAAAACTGGATAATTCAGATACCCATCAGACACACTATCTGATCATAAACACAAGCCTGGCACAGGCCTAGATCTTGCCTCCTCAGTGTCCTAGTGTGCTATGAACGGTCATCTAAACAGTCACACAAAGTAAGGCTTCATCAGCTTCGCTTCATTAGAAACTAATTAGAACCATCACCCCAAGCTGGAAAGATACCTTTGAAGTACAAATATTTCCTCAGCTTTTCTTAATCAAGGCTTTCTTTTTATGCCCTGCTATATATGCTGATTCGAGGCATCACATGAATTAGAAATCCTGGAAGGCTGGGAGGAAAAACTCCTCTTGCAGTATTTCCAGTTGGATAAAAACCAAAAATCCATTGGAAATCTCATGATTTCCAGCACAATGTACTGGCCAAGAAAATCTGGAGAAGCTGCAAATAAGCATCCAGATGTCTGGAAAAATCCCTGACCTGGAAAAAATCTTTGGAGGTCTGTTTATTCTTAATACAAAGAATAAAAGCTATTAATTACCAATATTAATAAACTCCTTAAAGCACATGGTGCCTACAAGGAAAGAATTAACTGTGTTGTTTGCGTTGGTTGATATGCTCATAGGCCTGAGGGCTTGTGTGGCTTGGAAGACAGGAAGGAAAATTGTGAAAGGAAACTTATTCAAGAAGGTAGCCTGTGCAAAAGACAGATATGTGATGCAAGTAAGGTTTTTGTCACCTGTCCCACACTGAGCAGGTACTGTCCTCTACATGCAGCCCAGCACTTCAGTGCCAGGGATGGGCTGCAGGACGCTGAGGTCCCATACTTCTCCTTTCCCGTTCCCTCACGCAGTGCAGGGACACCAGGGTCCCCACACTTTTCCTTTCCCATTCCTCGTGCAGTGCAGGGACACCAGAGTCCCACACCACTGCTCCCCTTTCCCTCGTGCACTGGTGGTTGGGGCGACTGGGCGGGGACCACATGACTCCTGCCCTCTGCTCTACCCTGACCTGTGGTCCGAGATGGAGAACATAACCTGAGATAGAGATCCAGGATGGCGCCTTTATTTATATGTTTTCAAGATGCTTCCCATAAATTCACTGCAAAACAGCTCAGATCCCTGAAGAGCAAGATATGTGACGTGGCCTTGCTATTTCAGATGTTTTTGTTGTTTGCTCTCTGCATCTTTATTAACAGCTCTCTGTCAAGGCCATTGCATTAAACATTGATCTACCTTGACAGTGGGAGCAGTGAGTGCATTTTGAAGGGCAGGTGTCAGCCCCTTGCCAGCGGCATCCCTCTCTCACAGATATTTAACTATTTCTTAGGCTCACAAGAAAAACACATGGAAAGAGCCACTGGTGCTGAGAGGGCACAGAATTTCACTGCTAGCGAAAGCGTGGCAGGGAGGAAAACTGCACTCCTGAATTTCACACCTGGAAACCTGCCAGACTCGGAGGCACCTCAACCAACCTTGTTGCTCTCCTGTCGAGGTACCGTCTGCTCGTTCAGATTTGCCGGGTGGGAGCTACTTATCATTTCATAGCAATTCTCCAGGCTGAAGCCTACTGACCTGTGGGAAAATCACTCAAAGGGCATTTTATAGCACTTGAAGCTTCATCTGTTCCTAGTGATGAGCTCACTGCTGTAGTTTTGAAGGTGCTTCCTGCAGTGACTCTTTCATGCAATTGCCACTTCATGACATAGTTTCAATTTCTAAACATTCTGGGATTCCCTTGAAATAGCCTCAAGGGAAGTGGCAGGTTCTGAAACTCTTGATGCCTTTGTGAAAGCAATTCAGGCACCAAATGCTGGTCTTGGTATTCGGAAATGAGCAGTCAGAGGGCTCTGCCTGGCTTGGTGGTGACTGATGGAGAAGGGGTCTGAACTGTTGGGTAGCCCTTTGAGGATGTTTGAAAAGGAAAAAAAAAAAAAGCTATGTTTCTGTGAAGGGCATGCTGAGAGATACAGATGGGCAGGGCATTTGTTTCTTTAGTTTCTTGTTTTCGATGTTTTTAATGTGGGCGCTGAGAAACTTTACTGTCAGATCAAAAAAACCCACGAAAACTACAGCAGCCTAAGCAAGCCATGTAAACCTCACAGCTACCTTTCTGAATGCCTTAAAATACCCGGTGCAAAAATTCACCCCACCTTCCTAAGTAGGGCAAGCTATTCACAGCCCATGTTGGCTTGGATGCTCCCAAGCTTTCTAGCTCTTTAAGTTAAAGAGCCATGAAATGTAAATCTCTAGTAACTGTTCCTCCTGAGCAGGCGCATTGCTCACTGGTTTTTCTCTGTGGCTTTCCCGGTGAGCTTCTCCCTAGGTCTGCCCTTGTTGAGGGTGTCTCGCTGATGTGAAAATCAATGACAAGCTGCTGTGTACGATGTGGGACACGTTGGGAGCAGCCAGCCTGCTGGCAGGCATCCCCCATGACATATTCCCTGCCCCGGTCCAGCCCTGCAGCCCAGGGGCTGTATCCCTGCCACGCTGTCCGTTCCCTCCTGCTCCTGGCTCCACAGACCCTGCCTGGAGCTCTTGGCTGGGTGAGCGAGGCTGGGCCCATCTGGCAGCGGCGCAGACTTTTGGGAGGAGCAGCGGGGCTGCTGTGGTTCTGCTGCCAGCTGGCACAGCACAGCCAGGCACTGAGTGGGGATGAAACACGCTCGGGTGACATGTCCCAGATAAAACGTTCCCACAGCCTGTTCGTGTTTGCCTGGCCTCATAAAGCACCTTGACTTCAAGGCACCTGCTCACTGCATGCTCAAAAATTTGGCTTGAATGTCTGGTAACTTTTGTTTGCAAGTTTTAATTTTGGCAGAGGTTCAATCATTTATGTCTGGATTTTTTAAAAATTTTGTAGAATTCTCTGGCTGAGGATAAATTTGAGGCTTAAATTACACAGTCACACTAACAGCAGTCTGTACATTAACTACAGCAGGTGGTGGGTTTTGAAAAGTTTGCTATAAACCACCTCATCTCATGGCATTTATTGTCACCGTACCTGTCAGTACAGGACACTGTGACACTCTCTGTGTGCACTGTGGGAGGAGTGGGATTTCGGGCCATTTCGGTTCAATCATAAATATCATGTATTTTTTCTCCCTCTTCGCCAAGGGCTTTTAATATAAGAGCTGAGAGAGGCATTTGCAACTTTTTTTTCCCAGGGTTGAACTCTACTATTTCAACATGAAATTTTTAATCCAGCAGTAACGCCTGGGTGTTGGCTGGACCTCCGGGGACTGCTGGTATGTGTTTCTCCAAAAGTGATGTGCCTGTTGCAAGAAATTGTTCTCTAAAGTCTGTTCAAGCTCTCAGCTTGTTCTGCACAAAAAACCTCCAACAACCTGACAGTACTTCAGCTGCTACTGTGATGAAAATTCTTGCTGTCATGTTAATTAATGCATCACTTTGTCAGTTCTTTGTAGTCTGTCATCTACCTGCCTCTACCCTTGTCTCTTCTCCTCTCTTCTCTTTGGGTGGTGACCCCTCTGGATGGCCTGCCTTCCTGGAGCTGGGTGTACACACAGCACCAGCCACGACAGTGCTGCTACAAAAACAAAGCTTGCAAAAACATGAGAGCACTCCAACCACCTCTGCCCTGGTATGCCATCACCTCACTTTCAGGAGGTGCTGGGGCAGTGCAGACACTGAACAGCACACCCAGCTGCCTATTCCTTCCTCTTCATCCCAGTTAACAAGGAAGCAGTTACCTGCTCACAGTCTGATGATGTGCCCATGCCAAGCCCAGAAGGCTCTGAACATGTTGTATGCATTAATAATTTTAGCCCTAATAGACTTTCCTGTCCAGAATGAACTTTTTGTCCCTCCAAGAACAACTCAGGAAGGATCCCATGGAAGTTCTCACTACCGTGGGTATTCTTAGGTCTCCATCAGGAAAGGCATGGGAATCTCTCCAGGCTATTACATCAGCCTTGCAAATGACTCACGCTGGACGTCTGCACTCTCTGTTGCTGGTGGGGAGGCAGCTGGGTAGGGGAGCTTTGATCAGCCTCATCTTTCCAGATGGAGAAAAGGAGGCTGAGCCAGCTCATGGTGTAACCACAGCCGGTTCAGTAAGGTGTATCAGTGTCCCAGGGGATGTCTGTGTGATGGATCTTGTCTGCATGGTGTTGAATAAAATTAAGAAGTGGTCAGATATTTTTCTTCATCTGCTGTGACACATCACCTTCCACCTTCTCTTTTTTTGTTCATCTGCAGAAATTTTAGTGTTTGTGCCAGTTAAGACCACAGCAAAGTCTTTTTCAGCCTGTCCCATTGCTCATTCTGGAAAGTTGGGCCAGTTTAATTCACTTACAACCTTATGATATCAGCAGGGTTTTCTTTCTTCTCTCTAGTCCTGTGGTCTCCCTTCTTTTTCCATCATTTGTTGGTTTGCCTGTCCTGAAATTCTGTTTTCAGGAGATATGCTCCTTCTGGGGGGATTTCTCTCATGTTTGAGTTATACCTTTGTGGTATTTGATTTCAGTTTTTGAGCAGATGAGGTCCTGATTGGTGGGATAAGAAATAACTCAGTAATACATAGTGAGTGTCAGTTGTTCTAAAAGGTGGCTACCTTCAAAATAATGAAGATAACCTTTATGGGGAGCGACTTCATGTTCAGTCCAATGGACAGAAGAGACTGCGTATTAAGTGGAGCCAATCCCTAGATGCGTTACTGATATCAACTCATGAGGGGAAAAAAAAGTCAGGAAAAGGCAAAATGGGCTGTAGGATGCTGTCTGGGTGTGTGCCTGCAAGTGGGAGCTGGAGTCCAGACCAGTCTATTGAGGATTATTCTCGACACCTGGGTAACTCTCAGGCTGGACACTACTGCACAACACAGCTCCACTGCATGTCTGGTGTTTGTCATGCAAATACCACTGCAAAGCGCTTAATAACAGAAAAAAACCCATGTAAAACAGGGAAAAAGAAATAGTTACAGCAAAAAAACTTCAGGTTTTGATGGGGTTTTGAAAATAACTGGAGGGAGAGAATATGGAAAGAACTGTTTTGAAATTATGTGTGCCACGTAGGGGAAAAGCAAATTTAACCAGATTGAAAGGGATAAAGAGGGGGGAGGGAGTGGTGGGATCGGGCAGTCTATGGAAAGGGCACAGGAGAGCCAGGAGGGGAAGAGTGTCGGTGAAAAAATGGAACAAAAGCTGGTTTTGAAATGAGGGAAGCTACAGGACTCATGTGGAGGAAAGGAGAGAAAGTGTCATGTACGTTTTTTTTTTTTCCGAGTGATTTTACCTCATTCCCTTTTCAAACACCAGGGTAAAACTCTCGAGCAGGCAGAAACTCTCACTAGATTTGCATTGCTTTCTGCTTCCAGATGCCCTGGAAACCCCTCAAGATCAGGCTCTCACAGTAATTCAGCACATCTGCTTCTGGCTCCAAAACCCATGCCCTGATCCGGGCAGCTGCTGGGACAGCATGTGGACATGAAACCAGAGTCAACCAAGTGCCCTGCAGCATGTGGAAAGGTTGGGCTCTGGCTTGCACAGAAACAGGCTGGAGAAAGGTTTATGCCAATTCTGATTATATTCAGATGGATTAATCTATCAGTTTGTGGCCTTTCTGCTGGCAGTGTTTCGCAGGGGTCAGGCACCCTTTTAAATGGTGAAGGGCAGCTTTCCATCCCGAAAATCCCAGTGGAAGAAGTGATTTAGGATTATGGAAACTGGCAGCTCACCTTAGAAATTCTTGTGCAGTGCTCTTAAAAAGGTGTGAATGGTAGGGTTACCTGTGTGTTTGTACAGTATGAACTTTGGGGCTTGTAATCTCCTTGCAGAATACCAAGGCTCTTCATGGGAAATGCACCATGTTGATAGTTTTCAGCATTAAGACCAGATGTTTTCTTGCAGATGTTCTAAATGTTTGTTCAGATCTGGAAAAACTGCACAATTTTTTACCTATTTGAGCTTTGTAACCATGGAGTTTTTCCTTCGTTAGGTAAGACCAACTTCTTGGTGAGATGAGAAGACTCCAGCTCAGCCAGGCTCTGAGCAAGTCATAGAGTCAGAATGATTTGGGTTGGAAGGGACCTTTAAAGGTCATCTAGTCCAACACTCTGCCACAGGCAGGGGCATTTTCAACTTGATAAGGTTGCTCAGGGCCTTGTCCAATCTAACCTTGAATGTTTCCAGGGACTGGGCATCTACAGCCTCTCAGAGCAGTGAGAGAGTCCAGAGGTTAAAGTCCTTAAAAGAGCAGCTGCATGCCGTGAAGCTGGTGGGAATCGAAGGTGCCCATTGCAACAGGACTCACCGGCACAGAACAAATCATATACTTTGAGACAGTCCCTGCATCAGAGAGATTAAAAATAACAGAGAGAAGTGAAAAGATGAGATAGTGCGATTTTATGCATGAAAATGGAAATAGAGGTTAAAGGACTTGCTAGAGAGCACACAGCGAGCTTGGACAGAGTGCAGAACTGTGCTGGTGTTTTCTGATTCCCAAGATGGTGCTTTTATTCTGCAACAAGGATAATTTGCTTCTAAAAGTTTGAGGGAAATGGTCATATTCTTTAAAAAAAAAGTCTTATATTTCCATCAGCTCTACATTCAAGTGCTTCCTTGAACGTGGTGATGTTGGCTTCTTAGTGAATTTAAATAGCAATTTCTATTTTACAGCAGCCATTAACAGCTGCTATACATGTTTCAATCACAGAACCTACCAGCTATTGCTTGAATATTGTGCCATGTTACCTTGAAACTAAAAACTGCTATAAATTACTCATATGCTGACCAGGAAACCTCCATGAGAACATTATGATGTTCTCCAGGGAAGTACGTGCCCAAAGCATGCACTACATGAGCTACTTTACTGCAGGTATTTTTATCCTCAGTGAGGGTAAAGTGCAGAAAGCGGCAATGGGAAGAAATTGTGGTTTGCAGCTTGTCTTCCCAGGTTGATCTGAAGGCTCAAACATAGCATGATGGAATATCCTGAGTTGGAAGGGACCCACAATGATCATTGAGACCAGCTCTTAGCCCGGCGCAGAACATTCCCTGATAGTCACACCATGTGCCTGAAAGCATTGTCCAAACACTCATATATAGATCATATGTATGATCTAATTAAAAATCACTTTGAAAATGGCCACTTGCTTTCCTGGTTGCTGGACTGTTGTATGGATCATGCACCATCTCAGCATGCTATGGTTGCGTGAGGTGATTCACCAGAGCACTGTTCCCTCTCAGGATAAAATCAGTATAGGGAAAAAAGCATTTTGTTTTGCCTTTAGATCTTGGCTCTCTAATGCACTGTGTGACTCTGCTCTTCCCATTCAGTTCCAGTAGCCACATTTGTCTTGCCAGGCTGTAGCCTGGTGTGTGAGCATCTCCGGCCAGATGTTCAGGGCATGTGTCAGCCGCTGGCCTCTTTCTGCAAACCATTCCCCAGAATAATGTGGTGTCAGATAAAGGAGAAAGCATGAGTTTGTATCAATTTGTTGGACCTTTCAGTCTGTGGCCGTTTGCATCTGACATTCCATATTAAGCAAATTCCCAGCTGGTGCAACCCAACCATCCCCTCCTGCTCTGCTTTGTTGTGTGTGCAGCACACAAGTTGATCCCAGTGTGAGATGGATTGGCTTGAGAGCCACATTACCCTCCTGACTCTGTGGCAGATGCCTGTGCCGTGCCGTTTCCAGCGTGGGGAGATCATCTCGTTAAGCTCTTGAGCTGCTCAGTCTTCCACCTCCTGGCTTGTACGGCTTGAGCTTTGCCTTCCCATCCGTGGAACCGCTGGAGCGGCAGTGACGCCTCAGACGCGAATCCAGAGACTTCTCTCAGTAGAGATGAGGGCTCCTGTCCTGTGGCCCACGTTCCCATGACCCTCTGTGAAGCTGCAGGGATTTACCTGCAGTGGTTACAAACACTGCCCCTGGGTGGGAAGAGAAAGCCCCCAGTGCTGCCATTATTTTAGACCAACAGTGCCGGGCTCCACCTCCTTGTGCTGCACCCTGAACAGATGTTAGGAAACTTAACTGAGGCATGAGCTCCTGCAGAGGACTTCATCCAGCACAGTGGCATTTTGCAGCTACAATAATCTCCCTTTAGCCCTTCTAGTTGTGTCACTGTTGCAATTAGCAATGTGTTTATAGCACTAAAAGAGACCGATAAGAGCATTTAGGCTGGTTCCTGGTCACTAAGCAGCAGGGTTTCTGACTTTCACCTGAGCGGGTTTGTGATTGTTTGGGCTAAAGGAAAAATGACATTGACCCTTAAGAAATGGCCAGAGAATTATTAGAGTGCATGGCCTTCTAAGTTCTTTGTGATATGGCAACCTAACTCTCACTTCCCTTCAAAAATCCCAGAGTTGGATGTCACTGAAATCATAAAATAATGGAGACTGGAAGGGAATTCTGGAGGTCACCATATTCAACCCTCTGATCAAGGCAGGTAATTTTACCTTGTCACAGAGTTGCAGTGGGAGAGAGCTAAGAAGCCTTGAAAACAGTACAGGGAGATTTCAGTGAGGCCCTGAAAAGGGTCATAAATAACTAACTGATCCTAACTTTTGAATGGTCCTCCCTGGTCTGGGCTAATGAGCCCTTTTCCAGGGTCTTCTGCTATATAAAGGGGGTTTTTATGTTTTCTGTTCTCACCAGAATGGTGTTGGAGTTTGTACAGGTGAAGTGTCCAACTGTTACCCTTTGAATCTGCAATCATACAACAGCCCTTTGGAGAGCTGTTTGGGGACAGGATATTTTTTCCTTGAATCCCAGGAGCATTTAGGGAGGTGGTGGAAATATGCTGGACAATTGCTCCTTCAGGCACTGATTCCAAAGGAGAGACGGAGTTTTTTATGATATAAGCTGATTTATTATATTCCATTGTTACTCTCTGCTTCATTATTAGCTTGCCTTATCTTTCTCTTCCCATTTTTAATTCATTCCTAACCTTCTTCTGCAAAGAAAAAAATAAATTCTTCTTTAAAACAGTTACCATGGTTAACTATGATTTTTCTGTTCTTCCCTTTCTGGCCCCCAAACCCCTCTCCCTCCCCTAAGGATGTCATACCAAGAGCCTTGCAATGCGCTGGCGTGTCTGGGCTGGAGGTCTCCATGGCAGTGCTGAGACACCTGCTTGTGATGTCCCCATCCTGCACGGGGTGAAGTATTCAGATGTGTCTGAAAGAGCATCTGCTCCTTCAGCACACAGAGCTACTCGCTCAGGAGGTAGGCTGCAGTCCTTTGTGTTTACAGAGAAGCTTGGCATTGAATCCCAGGATAATATCCCTGCAAATGGCCTGTGGCTGATGGAGGAGCTTTGTGGACACAGTCGTTCCCAGAGGAGACCCATTTAGGTGATACTTATTCATTACTCCGGGGATGTAGGGGGTAGAAAGAGGTGCTCTTTGACATCCCAACAAAGAATACTTTTTTTTCCCCCCAATTTAAAAGTGTGTGTTACTTACTAGTGTAAATGAAGAACAAAATAGAGAAAAGTCTGTGATGAAATATTTAAGTTCTTCACATCTTGTTTTTTTTCATCTCCGTACCTCCGAGGGACAGCACACTATCAGAGCCTGGCTTTGTAGTGCCAGATAGCAGCAGTATTTTGTCTCTGCTTGTAGTACCTCCTCAGCCTCCAGCGATGTGCTGCTGCCAGCTGAGGCTCCCGTGCAGGGGGAACCAGTGCCCGGTGTTGAATCCCAACACGCTCACAGCACAACCACTTGTTACCAGAAGCCTGAATTAATCGGCTTGGAAAATTTATTAGATTAGCGAGGAATGACAGCGACCCAGGGAATGAACTCTGGTAGAGGGGCTGAAACAGAAGTTGGGCTTCTGCTTGTCCCCAGGAGAATTTTGAAGTGTTTTATTCAGGAAAAAACCTGCAACAAATGGCATCACAGAAATGTGGGGGCTGCTTGAGGGCTATGAATCGATGAGTGTTAAGGTTAGATTTCCAGACATCTATTAATTCTCCTTCCTCAGTCCCTGTGGAAAGTAGCTGGAGAGCATTTTACTGGTCCAGTGTTTTCAGCAGGTGAAAGAGAGGGTGAACAGGCACACATCCTTGTGCAAAGATGAGCTTTTAGGGGACTACAATGGATGCAGAGGTTCCTGTGGCCTCACTACCTGCTACCTTGACCCTGTTCTTCGGTGAAGCTCCCCAAAGACCGCAGCAGGCAGGTTTAGTGAACATATGTGGACTCTTTGCATAGAAGTATGATAAGATGGGGGAAAGCAAATGATACCTTCCAGACCCTTTTCTGGAAAGTCACAAAGGCAATTCAAAATATGTCTGAGTAGTCTGAACCTGAGATTTTTCTTCTGATGTCTCAGAGGGCTTTTTATTGATGAAGGTGTCTTGTCCCTACATGTGCACGATTGCTAGCAATGCAGGAAGGTTTTGCCGTCAGAGCCAGCAGAGATGACATGCCCCATGGTTCAAATGAGATGCTGACACAATTCTCTCATGTGCTTACAAAAATTCATAGCAGAAGGCTTTGCCTCCCTGCCTTCTCTCTCATCATGGCTGCAGTGCACTGACCCCACGGACGGGGTTTGGAACTGAGCAGTGCCCCTTCCAGCCCACTGGGCACTGCCCACTGGAAAAGCATCCTCCAGCTGCTCTTCAGGCCGTCTCTTGTGTCTGACCTGAGGATGCCAGAAAAGCTTCCAGGCATCTGTCAGGCACAGAGGTTTCTGCTCTTTGTGTGGAGAAATGAACTGCACAGCCTGAAAGGCAAAAATCCGTTTGCTGGGATTCATGTAGTATCAGGAAACAAGAGAGTCTGAGAATTACAGACAGGAACAAAGACATTAAGTTCCCAGTCCTAGTCTTTTTCTATGCTATTACACCAGGAAGAAAATCCACTGTGACAAATGGACAGTTGAAATAAGAAATGTCATTACACCAGGCTGCTCTATTACAAAAACATGTCTGGTCAGGTAAAGCAAAGACATGTGGCTTCTTTATCTTTGGTGTAAAATAGTCCAACTTTCACCTTCAAGGTACAGTTTTTTCTGGCTTGTAATTTGTAGTGGATCTATGACTTCACAAATCAGCCAGCTTTCTTCCTTCATTATAAACATGAATTTAAAAGCAGAGAGTAATACTATCTAGGGCTAATTCCTTCCTGGAGATTTTTTGTCTGGAGCTGCAGTCTTCATTATCTGAATTTTCTATTAGTTGCTGGGAGGTGTGCATTTCTCATAGAAACTACCACAGGAAAATGTGAATAGCACATAATAGAAAACTGAGGAGGAAAAAAAGCCTTCTTACTGTCCCTTCAAATGGAGTTTCATAGCTGAAAAAAAGCAATAGCTGGTAACAGCTTCGGGTCTGCTCAGCTGCTTCTCTAATATTGTCATAAATGTTGAGCTTTTTGTTTCTTTCTTGCTCCAGCACTTTATTCTTCTGTCACCACAAGCAGGTTCTTGAGTGACTTTTTGGGGTTGCCCAGAGTGACACTGTTACTTAATGGTCTGAGCTTTGAGGTGCTCAACCTCTGGACGGGTAAGGTGACACAGTGGCAGCCTCACCCATCCAGAGCTGGATGACAAGTTGTGTATTAAGCTCTAGTGAGAAACTAGAAGACTAGGAAGACTTCTGTCATCAGTGTATGATCATGAAAGTATAGCCTGGTGTAAGGGAATGAGCGGGATTTTTGGAGAGTTGTGGGAATTTGATGGGACTGTGGAGAAGCAAGTGGAGTTACAGTATATCAGACTCTGCTCATGGTGACATAGAGGTTGATGGATGGCTCTTCAGGAAGGAGATATGTCTATGGTTATGTGAGTCCTGAGGGTTTTTAATCGCAAATATTATGAGTATTCTTATTGCGTTAATACAGGTATTAATATATCATTGATATAGCATATAATATATTAAGTAATTATATTAATAGTGAGCTGAATGAGAGCTGAATTAGTTCCTCCTCATCCTGCTATGTTGTGCAAACCCATAGGAAAATTATTATCTCATTCACATAATAATATATTGAATAATATCTCACACACTCAGCTAATTATATCCAGGTCAGGTATGTCTAAATTAGCAGCTGTCATGCATAGCAACCAGTTCTGAAGAGAAAGAAATGTCTGACAAATCTGATTTAGTCCTGTCTCTGCCTCTTCAGCATGGCACAGGTCCCTCCTGCACCCTCAGTGCTGCACGTGGAAGGGAACGTTTCTGTTGTTCCCATAGGGACCTGTGGAATTGAATGGTGTTTAAAAGACATTTGGGAGCCACAAAGGCTGGGTACTGAGATGACCACTGTAAGCAATGCAGAGCTGATAAACAGTTAAAGAAAATGGAAGAAAATGAATTGAAATCTCTGTGAGAAAACTCCAACCTGACCCAGAAAGACCGTATCTTCCAAGCTTCACATGCTCTCAGGCAGTTCTACTGAAAACATTGACTGCAAATGCTCCTGTGCTTTGTATTAATCCTCAAGGCAAAAGTAAGGTCACTGCTGCAGAAAAAGTGGTAGCATTTTCATTTTAAAACAAGCTTAGGGCTTATTGAATCTTGTCTAATTAGGAGGTCTTTTTTTTGTGTCTCTGTTCTCCTCTCCACCTCATGCTGCAAGGCTGGTTTGTTTCCTTGGCCTTGAAGTGGGGTAAAAGCTTTTGTGGGAGATTTTTAAACTTCACAGGTCTTTTCCTTCTGGCTTGTATTCAGTGGTTGTGCATAGTTCACAGAAAGCTGGCTATGAAATGTTGTGGTGTGCTTCAGGAGCCCCTGAGAAGATGCCTCCTGCTTCCCTTTGTGCTCCACTCAGACCATGGCCCCTCATACTGCTCATGTTACCAAATGTGATGGGAATATGGATGACTCCCAGAGAAGGCTCTCTGACTCCCTCTGATAACACTGTTACAGTTCAAAGGCAGTTGATGAAGCTTTGTGATTCAGGACATTCTTTGGGTGAAATTTGGCTTTTGAGGCTCGAGATTTGAAAGCAATATGTTTGATCCTTGTTTTAAACAGGTGTCTCTGTTAAAAACAGGGATCAAAGGGCAAAGGAAAGCGTCGTTACCATTTCCTGCAGGTTGTGGACTAACTAGCTGCCACAGGGTAAACCCTCCTCTGCTGTGGTAAGAGAGTCATCGCTCTGGCTCGGGCACTGGTGGATGTAAAACTGGGTCTCCTCACTGTGTTGGAAGCTCAGTTATGAAGAGTTGTGCTTTCACCACCCAGGTGTCAGGCTGGAGTGAAGTGAAGGGTTCCAGGACACAGTGCTGCATTTATGGGCATT
Organism: Cephalopterus ornatus; assembly: GCA_013396775.1. Classification (NCBI taxonomy): domain Eukaryota; kingdom Metazoa; phylum Chordata; class Aves; order Passeriformes; family Cotingidae; genus Cephalopterus; species Cephalopterus ornatus. The sequence goes on along the minus strand of VZRE01013728.1, from coordinate 2,161,431 downwards.
TTGGGGCATTTCTTCCCAGGATTGGAGCTGATGTGGGTGTGGGTACCCTCAGAGAAGCAGTGCAGGAGCAGGGCTGGGTGCAGTCAGGGTGCAGGGATCATGGGCCATGAGTGCACGTGTTTACTGGGATGGTGTGTGATGACTTCTTACATATGTGGAGATCAGTTGTACATTCCATGAATCCCACTGAATGATAAGCTGTGAATATAACACCCAGCCCAGTGTCTAGGGAGGGGTCCCACATTTCTGCTTAGTCTATTCACTTCTCTCTCAATCAAGAATGAACTTCAAAAAGTAGGAAGTGGCTCCTTTATGGCTATCACAGTGTCATCATCTTCTCTGGGTTTTTCATTTCCTCTACCCCTGTACCATTAACACTAGATAAGTGTGTTAGGAAGATAAAAATCAGCTTACAACTTTATGGACAATTGATTGGAAGAAAAAAAACATAGTGCTGAGTGTAGCTGGCTCAAGCCTGCATATAACCTCTTAAAAATTATTTACTAGGTACTCAATAAAGTTTGCTAGAATAGCCTGTTAAAATTGCAGAGGCAGAGCCTTGGGGGAGATTTCCCTGCTCCACTCTGTGCCAGCCCAGATGTGGCTGTTGGTAGCATTAGGAGTAAACACAGCTCCAGTCGACATACTGTTGCTTTCTTTTTGCAGCAAATTTAAGTGTGATATTTATAGGCATCTGCGATCTCCTTTGATCCATTCTTTCCATTTGAAGAAGATGTGCTTTGAAAAAAATCAGTCTTCCTCTTTTCAGTGGCAGAATTAGAGAAAAATGCCAAGACACCAACTTTCAAAATGCTTCTGATGCCTTTAATGTTTATTTTAAATGTCTGAAAAATATCTGAGGTCCTGATCCAGCAGCAGACATGGGTAAGGAAAGCAGCAGCAGATCTTGTTCCTCATCAGTTTGTGGCTAACATGTCTCTGTAGTGCCAGGCTCTGAGGTTATCACACTTACTCCCACCTGGAACACAAAGTCCATGCTGGAGCCCATCTACTGTAAACACATTTGTACCAAGCACGCTCACCCTCCCCCATGCATATTCACGACGTGCCATAACGTTCTGTGCAGCGAGCACTGTTATTAGCTCTGACTGACAAATGGATTTCTAATCTAATGTATGTATGTCACACATGGATCACAAGAACTTTGAAGTCAAATGCGTTCTTGGGAGCTGAGCTGCTTTTGTTACAGCACAGCATTAAAGCGGAGAGGTACAAAGTCCCCTGCTGCTGGATGGCACTCAGCAGCTGATAAGTAGGAGATGAAGGTGCCTCCCTATCACTGGAAATGCTGCTGGTGTCTGGAAAAGGAAGCTGTGCTGTGAGCAGCTGTAGCTCAGCTGGGGAAGCTGGTGCCTCTGCTTCGTTCTCCCAGGCAGCGAGGGGAAGGAGCACAGCACTGTGTCCAAGAGAGGTCCTCACAGAAGAAAATAACATGGCTCCCTCTGAAATACCTTGTCTAAAGTCCGTGAGACTACAGTCTCTGAGTAAAGCTGTAACTGAGTTTCTTGAGCAAATGAGGCTCATCATGCCAAGGCACACAGTAACCACGATTCTCCATCCCCATCCAAATTGTGCCTTCACACCTATGCTGTGCACCCACACCACGTGTGACTCCTTTGCCGGTTTTTACAAGAAAGCATGGCCTTGAAGGCAAAGGTGTTCAGAAAGGATTTATACTGGGAACAAACCAGAATATGCTCAGGGTGTGGCTCCGAGGCAGCTGGACCACTCAGCTGATGCTGGATGAACAAAAATTCTTGGCTCATGAAACCTTTTCCCTGTTGCACATAAGCTATTTACACACCTGGAGTGTCATTTTGCTCTCAGTGCTGAGGCTGAGCAAGGCATAGCACAACTGATGCTGCTTGCCTTGTGTTCACAGTAGACCATCAACAGATGGTTGGTTGCTTGTGTCTTTACCTCTGTGTAATTCCACAATCCTGCTCAAGTAGTCACTAACAAGCAGAACACAGAGACTGAAGGACACACATCACCCCTTCATATTGATAGTGCAGCATGAAAAGCCTTAATGAGACCATTGTTCTATTGATGCAATCAGACCATGGTACACAGTCATGGCCTGCAGTGTTTTACCAGTTAAGAGCAATCAGTTAAGTGGTAATTTTGGGCAGCACAAGAGCTTGCTTGTGTTCTGAGTTGAAGAACAAGTGATGATAGAAGCCATATAAATATATATACACATACATATATATGTCTATATATATATACCTTAACAGCACCCACAAAGGCAGCAACAATAACCTGGTGCATTTTTTTCAAGATTGAGGTATTCTCTGTAGGCCAGCTTCTTCATTCAAGTGAAACTCTACCATGTGAAATCCGTTGGAAAGTGCATGTCAACCCTGAACTCACGTAATTGTTAAGCCTGATTAATTTGGTGTGTTTATTTAAAGTGGCTGGTGTGTTCCTAAAATAGGTAATCTAGCATTTAAAAAAAAAAAATTTTGATTTCTTCATGGAGATTTGAATGGCCTAAAGTGAAAACTGCTTTGTTGCTTGTTTGTCTTTCTCATTGGAATGCAATGGATACTTTACAGATGAAAAGGACTGGAAAGGTGTTTAATTTATGAACCAAGATGTAGTTCTAAATAATGCCTAATTAAGTTCATTCGTGACCTGGCATATGATGCTTAGCTTAGCCTGGGCATTGCAAACCATTAGTAAACATTCTAATTGTAATAATTGCCACTGGCAGCAATTATTTCTGGAAAGGTGGCTAATTTCAATCAGCGGAGAGAATCTGAAATGTGAGGAACACGCGTCCTGTCTCTTTGAAATACCAATAAAAGCAGCTGCACACCAGCATGACTTCACTTTGTAAGGGCGATGGTGAGGTTTGGAGAAGCTGAGAACATATTCCCAGGTACTTTAAACCCCCTACTTCAGCAGCAACCCCAAAGACAGACCTAGAGGGAGCAATGAAACATGCTGCCAGCCCAGAGGCTGCAGCACAGGCTGCTTTTGGAAGATGTGGGTGTAAGACTCTGGTAGGGTGGTGTAGTGCAATATCCTCTGCATTATTTCTGTGGCTGAGATGCAATAGCTGCATGTGCTGACTCTGGAGGCTCCTGACTGCACATCAGGGCTGAGAGCCAGCACCCTGCCAAGCTGCCGAGGATGCTCTGCCAAACTCTGAGGGAGCTGTTTAGGCTGGCTTGAACTGCCTCCACATTTGATTTCTGGGAGATGGAAAAAACTGGACCCCCGTCCAAAAATTCAGAATTGAGTACAGGATTGTTGTGAAATGCTGTAGATAGAGTTGCAGATGAGAAATAAAGTACACCATTATTTCCTTGTTAAATTAACTTTTCCACCCAAACCCTGTGATGCTCACTGGGAAGATGTCACTTGTAATTTTTCCGCCCCCTGCACTCAGCGTGGGTCCATCTTACAGGCACTTTAGCACTGAATTAATTACTATGTTAATGGATGTCTGTAGTCCATTAGTAAATTAAGGCCTGATGCTAATTCTCTTGGCGGGAAGGAGAGGGGTGTCTATTTAGTACCAAATAATTCAGTTCGTTGCCACTGGACTCTAAATGTTCAAAGGCAGGAAAGAGAAGTACATCAAAGACACTTTAATTTGAAAAGCATAGGGGAAAAGCTGATCTCCAGGCCTGTCCATCTTACAGCAGCAGATAAATTAGCTTTGAATTTATAATCAACCACATCACTAGGGAGTGGGTTGGATGAATCTGTACCACCAGGCATATTCTTCAAATAGCACCTGACCCTGAGGGTTTGGGAAGGATACGGGTAGCCTGAAATTTTGTGGGGATATCAACTTAAATGAATGAGGTTGCTCCTGTCCATTCTCCACGTCTCACAAACTTGATCATGTTTGAACTCCCAAAATAAATTTAGGAGAAGCCAGTGACAACAGGGCAAAGAAAACAAAGGCAGGAGTAAACACAATATTGTTATCATTGGCACACGTTTGCGTGGGACCCTACCCAGAGGTCCTTGAATCCTGAATTTGCCTGTGTGTGTCAGGGGTGCTGCTGGTGTAGGTAGAGCTGTTGTTTTGGTGGGGTTTGAGGTCAGCCTGTTGCAGTGGCTGCAGTGAATATGGGCTGCACTGCTTCTTGTTAAGGAGACACAAGTACCAGCTCAAACCCGCTGTGCTCGGCTCCTGCTGGAGCATTGCTGCCTTTTCTGCGCTATGAATACAAGCCACGCTCATGCATTTTACCTTTAATAGTGCACAGAAATGAAATTTGCTCCATAAGGGATGCAATCATAGTTCTAAAACTGTTCACGTGGGTTTTTCCTCTCTGCCAGCAAAAATATAACAGTTAATTAGGCTGGAAAACCCAAAGGAAAGTGAATTCCAGTGGCCAATCGTGGAGTGGCATGGAAAATATCTCCATGACAACAGAAATTTATAGCACTTCAATTTTAATATATCAAAGGATAAGGGTAATTTCACAGGCACTATGAAGAAGATATACCCCTTTCTCTTTCTCTTGATAGTCCCTGGATTAAATGGGAGCCATGTTAGCGTGGTCCCAGATGTGACAGTGAAAACAGCCTTATGAAACCTAAAAGTTCTGAATGCAAATACACCACCAAGGTGAAACCTTACTCTGCTGCATAGAACAACATTTGTGAAATACTGCAGTATATCATGATGATTTCTTCACACTTTTTGTTCTAGGTACCTATTTACTAACATAGGGCTCAGCTTGCTACATGTGGCACAAGGAGGTACCAGTTTCCATCCCAAGAGCACAGTCCACCTCCACCTGCACTAATTGTCTTCTCTTGATGTTATTATTTTATACCCCATAATGTATTTCAGGGTGAAAAAGAAAACAGAAAGGAAAAGATGAGTTTAGGGATCATGGATATGTATCCCAAAGTCTGACCTACGTTCTCTGCTAATGATGAGCAGGAGCATTATGCTTCCATTTTAAATACTGCATTCAATGTATTTTGTAAATGTATCCATGGACATGAATGTCTCTTGTAGAAAATGTCTTGTAGCATTTAGTAGGGGATGAATCAGTTAGCGCCCATAGATATTTCATTGGTGATTTCACTAACGTTAATCTGTATTTTAGGTTAAAAATCAAACTTAAGTATGACAGTATTTGCTGTTGGCTATATTTACTTTTTTTTCCCTTTTAAATCCTAAGAGCATGTGGCTTTTGATTGGATTCAGTAGGATGCTTCTATACATAAAAGAGCATCTCACTATTTTGCCAACAAAGAGCTCATCTCCCATTTTCACACCTCTGAGCACGTTTTGAGTGGCTCCTTCCAACCAACCATGCTTTGGACTTGTCCTCTTGGACAGTGCTGGATGAGAGTGTGCAGGGAGAGATATGCTGTCTATAAAGACATGAAAAGGCAGGGTGAGGAACCACCGCAGCCTTCTGGCTTGTTTTCTGTAATACAATATGGAAAGCACTGACAGGATTAGCCTTTTGTGATGAGTGATATCAATATATTAAAAACAAATGTTAATAGGCAGCATGAAATTGCTAACAAAGTAGAAAATTGCTAATAAAATTCAATGGACATAATTTAACCTTTGATAATGCATCTAGCTTTGAGAGCCCTTTTCCACAGAGCAAGCCGTGGATGTTTAAAGAAAACGATTTTTGTTGCAGAGCCCAAGGCTGCCTCTCTTTCAAATTCTTACACTGCTTTTCCTGCTGTAAGGTGACCTCTGGCACCTGGAAAGTGAAAATTGCCATGCTTTCAAATAATCCAAACAGGGCTGAATGCTGTCCGAATGTGTTACCTGTGTGGAAACTGATGTGTGCAGGTGCCCACTCAATCCTCCCTGAGACAGTGCATGACAATGCACGTCCGGTGATGCAGTGCAAACAGCAGTGGTTGGAAAATTCAGCTTCAGGGCACATTTTGTTCACTTCTGTATATTATCTGGACAGCCCAAATTATCCAGGCTCCCAATGAATCTGCAGAGCTGGGAGCAGGAAACAGAAATCTGGGTGAGCTGAGGCCGTGGGGACTGGAGTCAAAGCAGGATGTTACCTGAGGAGAGCAAACAGCTGATACCTGCCCCACAACACCCTGGGGTCTAGCTCTGTGGTGCATCTTGGCTGGCTTTGTCCTCTGGCCATGATATAACTGTTTCAATCTTAAGAAAAGCATTAGAAATTCCTTTACTAAAAAGAAAAAAAAAAAAGTAAAAGATTCAAAACAAGCCCAGACCCAAACATGTTGTGTGGGAAGGAAGCTGAGAGCAAGGGCAGAAAGACCAGACAGTGAGTGGAGGGGAAATTGGTAAAAGCAGACAAAGGAATCTAAAATGCAGAACAAATAAATTAATTGGATAAATAGTAGGGCAAAAAAGGCAAACCAGAACAGAGACCTGTGTCCTGTAATAATTTTGTCAAAACTACCCAGATTAAAGGAGAAAGTAGAGATCAAATGAGCTAATTTAAGCAGATGCCAGGCTCAAAGGATAATGTGAACCTTAATTACTCACTCTTACTCTTCCTTCTCTTCTTAACTAAGTGAATTTCCAAGACACTGTTTTTGAGTTTTGCCAGACAGGAACCCGACTGCACATTTCAACCAAGCTCTTTGGCGAGGTCCTCTTCCTCAGCACATTCTTCTTTCCTTTTTTCCTTAGATTTAATTATTTTCCAGTCTGGCCTTCTACTTGCTCCCATACTGAAAATCACTTTAAAAGGTGCTTATGAACACCCCAGTGAACAGCTCCGGTGCCACAAGGCCTTTGCACTGCTGTAAGTCAGGGATGTCCTTCACTGTTAACCCAGCCCAGTGTCCCTGGACCTTACTCCTTGCATCCCCTTGGATGTAGACAGAGGTCCTGCCACTGTTTCTGTCGTACCCAATTTCAGCAGGCTTTTAGGAGCACTTAGAAACATTTGCCCCCTCACATTTGAGCTTTGATGTGCTTCCTCGATGTGGGTCGCTTGAGAACTTCGGGGACGTTTCGGAGGGGTTTGGTTACCCTGGGACACTTCTTTTCCTGCACAGTGAGGTCGACATTTGCAGCTGTGGGGCTGGCCACGAAGAGCTGTGCTGGGGGAGTTCAGTTCTGAGGAGTGTCCATTGTTCACATCCACTCGAGACCAAGCTTATTTCTGTTTCATATGAATTTTCGAGATCTTAAAGAGTCACTGCGTCTCCATGGGAATAAATGGAAAATGTATGTCAAATGCGGTACGACAGAAAATTACCTTTTTTAATGGGTTTGCCTTGTTAATGAGTCCACTGATAAGATATAATGACTTGGGACCACAGAAAAGATTCAAGGAAAGGCAATGTTTTCCTTTTGTCTCATGAGTGACTCTCAGCTGAGAGAAATAACACTCTTTCTAGAACAGCAACTATAGCAACAGGAGGATTTGACAGAGTAGAGGTCAGAGAGTATAAGCTGTTTTTCACTGCTGATTTTAGCATGCCATCCTCACAATCGGCTATTACTTGTGGTGTTAGGAGCCCTTTGCTGTGATTATATTTCATGTGGTGCTACAGCAGTGCTGAATAATTAAAGCTGTCAACAGAAAAATGAAGTATCTATACACCTCTGAGAACAACTTCAAAATAATTTGATCTCCCAGTTATCTCAAGAAAATTATTAACAAAAGAAGCTATCCACAGGGCAGGGAAAAACATGCTTGGAGGGCATCTCTATGTATTTTCCACAGCATATTGCATAGAACTTTGTCACCAGTGGCCGTCATATGAAATTTCCTGGCAACTGCAGGTACACGATTTCTCTGAAGTGTGTTGGAGTTAAAATTCATGCACCCACCATCAGGGTAAGAAAATGCAAAGCCAGGGCTCGAGGTTCAGGCAATGGGGTGTTCCCGTGCCCAGCCATATTGCTCATTATCCCATCTGATTTAAGGAGAGAAAAGGTGCATGACACGTTTTCATCTTCATGTCCCAAGCCACGTCCTGACCTGCTGTGCTGCTCTCTAGGAGCTGTCAGGTATATCAGTTCAGAGCTGCCTGTTGTCCCTGCTCCGTTCTTCCTCACTGAGCATGCATGAGTGCACTCTAAGATCCTTTTCTGTTAAGCTGTGAGTACAGCTATCATGCTATTTTGGGGGGTGGGGGCGGTACTGAGAAGACACAACTTGCTTCGCAGCCACAATAAAGATTAAAGTTTAAAGAACGTTGGCACAGGCTCCTCCAGACATGAAATTCAGGCGGAATAAAGCAAAAGCAGCAGCACTTTCCCTGGGGATGGCAGGTCTGTGTGTCTGTGCTGCCGGGGTATTCGTATGTCATGGGCTGTGTGTTTGCTCTGGATGTCCTTCCTGTCTGTGTTGTGCTGTGGTGGGAGTTGGAGGGATCCCACTGCCATTATAGCTTTAATGTGCAAGGAGGGACACGTGTGCAGCTATCAAGGTCTTACTGTAACAGAATCATGCCAGAAATTCCTTACTGACGTTAACACAATTTTCCAAGGACACAAAATCTCAGCGCACGGGTCAGTACAACAGGCACCGGTTGCTCATATTGTAGGACTTCAGCAGAATTGTGTGAAAAATGTGCAGCTAACTTGCTAAATAAAAAAAATTACAGTGGCAATGCTCTGTGAATAACATTCTGGGGCTGACAGAGTTTTCACAGGGCTGTAAGGACTGGCTTAGCTTTGCAATACCCTCCCATAGAAATGTTGTTCTACTTCCTTTTTTCATTACATCATTACACCTGCTTTTTTAGGTCCTCTGCATCATAAAGGAAATGTGTGCCTTGTGGGGTTCTGTGCAATAACACCCCTGTAGCTCATGCTGAAGTTAAAGATAAAGCCTTATCTTCCCTGAGTTGCTTGCATGAAGCTCCACAAACCCAGAAGCCATTAAACACACACAGACTTGGGTCTCAGTGGAACTCGTACTCACAGACTCAGTTATTCAAGTTTGTCCAAAGGCATTTACCTGGTCAAAGGAATCAGAAACCTAGGTAATATCTATTTGCCATTATATGTACTAATTGAGCTCACAGCTCAGTAGGAAGGCTGCCATTTGCATATACAAGTGCCCCACGGTTGTTAGTCATCATTGCATAGGCCATGGTTTAGCTCCAGTGGGCAACTCAGCCCCACGGAGCCACTTGCTCACTCCCGCCCCATGGGATGGGGGAGAGAATCAAAAGGGTAAAACTGAGAGAACTTGTGGGTTGAGATAAAGACAGTTTAATAGGTAAAGCACTCACACAGCCCCATGCTCAAGAAGGGCAAGATGATTTTGATCTCTAAAGCCTATGGAAAGAAACAACTTACTTCCCTGCTGGAAACTTGGTTTTATCTGTGTTGTGTTTGGGAAGTTATCACATGCCCAGAGGTTGGGGTGGCTTTAATTTCAAGCATGTCTGTGTTTGTGCACCACATGGAGCAGTTTAATATTTGGCTTTTTAATGAAGCTCAAGTGTCTGCTTTTAATCAAATGGCCTGCAACAGTCAGATTTCCTCTTGCATAGGCTAATAAATGACTCATGCCTTTGTGTCCCGTTCCTTCAGGACGGACATATAAAAAGCTGCTTTGTCCCCTGTTTTTGCCTAGGGCTTTATTTCACTCTCTCTCTACACACACACACACATATATATATATTCTGTTTTATATACAGAGTGGAGAATGAAGTATATATGTACACATGTATTTATTCGGAGTCTGGAGACAAAGAACTACACCTATATACAAATATACAGAGTTAACCTCTTGGCAGGGGGAATTCAGCTGTGGAGAAGAGGCTGTTGGAGTTGGTGTGTCCTGGAGAGGCAGCAGCAGAGCAGCACCCAGGGCTTGCCTGAGGCTCTGTGCTCCCATGAGCACCCAGTGCTGGGATGGAGCCCGAGGGTTTGCCTGCTTTTGCAGCTCCCGGGGCTGCAGAAGCTGAGCCATGGGGCTACAACTCGAATCCCACCTCCCCTTGCCAGTTCTGCCTTGCATTTGTTTATGTTTAGCTTGTGACTTCTGCCTTTTTCTTCTCTCCTGCCATCCTTTAAGGTTTATTGTGCTTATTTGGCTTATCAAGCCCTTACAGCAAAGCCCATCTCCCTCTGTAGAGATGTCGAGTACACTGTACATGAATGTTTGGTGCATTTAGGTTATGCCTACCTGGTATGTTGCAGCTGCTGTGAATTCAGCATTGGTTGACTTAATAGTGAGTGGGATCATTAATCCCTCCCACGCTGGGGCTCACAGTGCATTTGGGTCATCCCTGGCACTGGCTTGGCCGTGTCTCCAGCGTGACCGTGGTGTACGTGGCACAGCCAGTGGGAATGGCTCTGCTGCTCCTCCCTGCTGCCCTTCCTTTCCTTGGGGACTTTTCCCCATCTTGGAAATCAATACACCCTGCTAACCCATATGCTGATAAGAATTGCTAGCTAAACGTTCAGTTCTTGAAAAAGGGCATAATTTGGTTCTTTCTCCCTGCTTTGATCCCTTCAGTGCAACTTTCCTGACCCTCTCTTGCCATTTAACCATTTGTGGGGTTTCTATACAATGATGCTTATAAAATTCTGTTCATACTGCATTGCTGTTTTCTGCTGCATCCCTGGAAGTGATGCCACTTGCCACGAGGACAGCAGATGTACAGAACATTATGTAAAGAAAATTCATTCTCCTGTGGTGGGAGTTCCTCAAAAGGGCAGAAAATCAAGGCAATAAATCAACAGCATAAATATTCACATCAAAGTCTTAAACCTGCAGGGCACACAGAAAGGGCACATATTGTTAAATCTCTCATTATTTATTGCTTTATCAGACAGGGCCATTATTGCGTTGTAAAGTATATATACTTTCCCCATCATGAGGAGGAGAGAATTGTACAGTACCAGTAAATCAGGTTATAAATTGCTGAGATATACAGACCTTGATCCTAAGCTCACTGGAGTGGAGGACATGCTCTCACGGCTGAGAAGTTGTGCTTCTGGTCACATTTTCCTCCCCTCTCTCTTTATTTCCAATTATCTAGAAGAAAATAAAGCATTACAGCTGATGTTTAAGGAAGTAGGGGTCAGCTTTTTGATTGTAAACTGGGATTAATTGGGAAAAGTGATGGACAGTGCATTGGTGATCAAATGTTCAGGCTGTATCTCAGCTTTGGGAACGTCTCAAGCAAAGAGGTTTGGTACTGAGTGGGCGAGCCCGCCTGCAGCTGTAGTACTTGGAAACATATGAGGGCCAAATTCATCTCTGTTGTCTCTGATGTGAACAATCTGAGGAGGAAAACGATTAGCAAAATATTACAGTCAGCTATTTCTGCTCCAGAAATACAGAGGAAACCATGGCAGTGAGTATCTCACGCCCCTCTGAGGCTCTTCTCCCTCCAAAATCCTGTCAAGTGGACAAAAAACAAAGGATCCTGCCTTCTGTGGGCAGCGGTGAGACACACTGAGAAATCCAGTGTTAAGTTATGTACATTGAAGGATGCATTTCCATCTGTATTTACATCTAGATTCTGTTAGGACCTAGATCAGACTGATCTTTCAGTTTAATGGTTAAATGGAGAATAATAAGATATTTCTGCGAGTTAACTTGGGGCTGACAGAAGAAATGGGAAAATAAACAGCCAACAGTTCCCATTTGGGATCAAACAGGATTATTTTTTTTGGTCAGATTGAAATGAAAATGATGTTTGAGTTAGTCTTTTGTTGTTGTTGTTGTTGTTGTCTTTTATCCTTCTTAAAACAGACATTGAACCAGATTCCAAAGGAATTTGCTTTAAAACCCAGCAGCAAGGTTAAAAGCCAAGCTATCGTGTGCTTTATCTGAAGTAAAGAAAATGTTGCCGTAGTATTCTCAAGGCTGAAAAGCGGGGACGTGCTGGAGTCGAGCAGCACTGATCACAAGTGCTGTGTAAGCACAGGGGCAGTGCCCACACTCTGGTCCGTGGGCAGCCCCTGTCCATCCCTCAGCTGCGCGTGGCTCAAGCTCAGCGCTCGGCAGGGGCGAGTTTCGGAGCGACTGGGGCTGGTCCCGGTGAGAAGCCAGTCCTTGCCATGGGGAAAGCAGATTCATTTGCTTCATGTCAATAGTTTACAGGAAGAAAGTCTCATTTCCCCCATAAGTACAGCGTGGAAGAGCCACAGCTCGTTGTGGCTGCCCACGCTGTGAGCGAGAGGGAGCGCTGGGCGCTGTGGAGTGTGCAGTTAAGTAGTACTTGAGAAAACCAAGCCACGGAAGTCGTTGGGTTTTTTGGACTGTTTTCAAACAACGAGCCCTTAAATGTTGGTTAACTCCTTGTAAAAAGATGCTGAGCCAAGTCCTGTTCTTCTGGATGGGAAAGCCTTGTGATTCACTGAGGAATGTAAATTGTATCTCCTTATGTATTTCTTAAATACCATTTAAATAAAATTGAAAGAAATGATATAAATTAGACTCATTTTTTGCTCTGCCCTCCAAACAAAAATATTTTTATAATAAGAAAAAAATTAGAGATATGAATTCAGTGATGTTTTGCCACAAATGTATCTGCCTACAGAGAATGTACTAAGGGCAAGGAAGGGTGGCAGAATTAGATGTGGAAGCAGAAACTCTTTAGTGAGATTTGATCTAGAGGACTAAAACATCCACGGTCGCTGGCTCACAAAAAAAAGTCCTTTTTTTTTGCCTGCTCTGAGCAGCCCCCAAAAGCTTTCCTGAGAGCCTTAGTGGCACTGCTGGTCTTTAGGGGCTATTACTCAACCCCTGAGACTGTATATGTGCTACAGAGTGGAAAGGAAAGATTTATGCCATCTGAAGGAGTCTAAGACTGATCTAAAGGAGTCCTCGGGTGCAGATGGAGCATGATGGAGCCCTGGGACAGAGCAGGACTCCAAGGGGAGTATTGGTTCTTCATCTCTTGCATTCCTACACCCCCAGAGGCACCCAACCCTGAGGCTACTGGGGAAAAAATTTAGAAAATGTCATTCTTCTTTGGGGAACTTTATTTTGACTGTGTCCTTAAATGGAAAGGTTTTGAATCAAAGCTATTTCTACAGGAACCAAAGAGTTCAGGGTGTTTATTTATCTCCTTGTCACTAACAAAACCAAATTGCCTGTTAAAAATAGTCCTTGTGCCTTATGCAAACAGGCAGGGGACGATGCAGCAGACGGGAAATGAGACTGGAAAATGAGTAATCCCAAAAATTGTTTCTCCATGTGCCATGAGGTTTGGGGAAGCTCTCAGGTCTCTGTTTGCTGCATGAAGCCCTGGAGATGGAGCATCCTCCTGCCAGGAGGTGTTTGCTATTGCCTGCTATGTCCCAGCCCTGTGGCTGCCCCGCCCCAGGGCTCACAGCCCTCTGTGTCCCCAGCCTGGCACCTCGAGCACTCACAGCTGAGGTGCAGATGGTGTGTGGCCAGCAACGAGCCTTCCTTTCTGCTCTCAGGGGCCTGCAGCACTAACACCCCCCTTCTCAAGCTTGTGCCACACACTGGCATCTCCCTCAGCCCTTCTTGAGCCCAGTAGGAATGGGTTTTCCTCCCTCACCACAGACAATCAGACTGGGAACCACCGGTGCTTTTATGCAAACATTGTTAGGGCCATTGATAGGCCCTGGGGTTGCACAATGGCAATCTCCTGAGGAGCTGCTCAATGGAATAGAAGAATTCCTTGTAAAAACCAGTCATTTATTTCTCATTAGATGTCATTTTTATGCTATATCCTCTTGTCAGACCTAACACGATGAATGTATCTTGGGAAGTGCGGGAGGACACCCTTCCCAGTGCAAAATGCTGCAGAGGAGCCACAGGGGCAGCTGCTCTTTCCTTTGCCAGCTGCACCCCGCTAACAACAGCCACTGTGTCTCCAGCGGGAGAAAAACCCAAAATCACTCCATGTGCTGGGGCAACCTAATTGGATATTCAATATTTGTGTAACAAGCTGCAACCAGCAGAAGTTGCAGGGCTGTTATAACACTCCAAGGAAATGAAGATGGATGGACTCCCAGCGTGGTGTGAGCTGCAGCTCAGCCGGCAGCGAGGAGGGACAGTGGAGCCATCGGTGTGGTTTGCTCCTTCCAGGCCTTGCAGCAAAGGTCTTGGTAAAGCTCCTGCTGGGTAAGTAGAGGAATGAGGCTCAAAGTGCAAGAACAGGACAAAGGGTGGGGCAAACCTGGAGAAACAGCATCTCCTAAACCCACACATCATCTTTCAGCTTCTCCATAAGTAACATTGGTTTTCTAATGCTTCATTTTTCCTCAGCTAAAGGATTGCAGGCACCTCTGGGGACAGCAGGGAAATGCAGTGCTGGAGTACATGGAGTACATGAGGGAACTACTACACAGGCTTGCATTTGCAAAATGTTTTTAAACTGCATATTTGTCGGCATATAAATACAACATCGAAAATCATTAGGAATGAAGCAGCAGCAGGAAGCTGTGGACATGCACTGCAATTGTCCTGGGATAGCAGAACGCTTCATCTTTATCCACTGATCTGTACCTCTGATTGTATCCACATCAGAGAGATCTGCTGAGGGTTTTTCTCATGTGACACAAGCATCACCCAAAGGACTGTCACCATTTCAAAGACACCAACACCTTTCTCTTTTCGTATGTGGAAGTGTGTGTGTGTGTCCCTGGCACCCTCCAGCTCTCTCCCTCTCTCCACTGCAGCTTCCTGCAGCAGGCAAGCCCTGAGGCATCACATGGGGCACATGCTAATATTTATCACTTTGCTGTTATTGATTAGTCCCTCAGGGACTTACAAATAGTTCAGTCTGAGTAATAGCATCAGTGAGTGCAGCTGCAGTGACTGGTGACACATCAGACCTGAGGGGGAAAGAAAGAGCCTTCCCTGGAAACTTTCATGTGGGGACAGATGCCCTACTGTTTGGGTGGACACCCTTGCCATGGGTGGTGGGTGGGTTACAAAACATCTCCAAAAAGACAGCACAGGAAAGTTAGAGCACAAAAGAGCTTTACATCAGATTTCCTTTAATATGAAGCAAAACCAGTGCAGGATGGGGACACCACTCTGGGCTCTGGTTTTAGGAGCACAGCTTGTGTTCCCCAGGCAGCAAAGGCTTCTTTCCCTTCCGACACATACTGATGCTGCATCTGATTTCCCAGTTAGGTTTGGAGATGGCAGTGCTGTCACACAGCCGTGCTTTTTTCACAGGAGTTAAAAAGTCATATAGTAAGCAAAACTCCCAAGCTTCTGATGAAACCTGTCTCAGGAGGGAGTTTATTCATCAGAGTATTGGCTGGTGTTCTGCTAAAAGGCATATATTAAAACCCAGAACTTAAGGTAACTCCAACCCCAACTTTGATGAAATCCAGATGAAAATGGGATTCCTTGGAACTACACATTGCTAAAATATTTTGTGGGGCTGAGGTAAGTAAAAGGATTTGTCCTAATGTGATCAGAAATGTCACAGGGAGAATTTCGTGTCCTTCAAAGTCACTCAGCTAACAGCACTTGCATGGAGAGGGTGTCTGAACCCTCATCCACCAAAAGCTGTGCCTGTACATCCTATATCACCTTCTCCCACTGAGCTCCCAGAGAAAAAATACTAAGAATTAGAGGAAACCAACCCAAAAATCCCTCAGACTCACCCCCCAGACTTACAGGCCATGCTCTGCTTCTACTATGCACTTGAGCTGGCTTTGCTGGCCTTTAAGCTACCATGACTCATATTTCCCCCATCCCTTCTTATTTTTTTAAATACTCTAGAAGGCCTTCAAGGCTTGGTCTGGAGGCCTTCGTTGGCTCTGTGCATGGGCAGGATCTCTTCCATGGCACTGTGGTTCTTCCAGTACGTCAGAAAAAAAAATTCCTTTAAACACACTCGCACTGTAACTCATCTGAATTAGTCCTGCTGCTGGTTGTGGGAGGAGAACCACTTGCAAAGCAGGGAATGAATCACTTGAAAATGAATATTAAGCTTGTTTGGAAGTGAAACCAGAAGAACTGAGTCAACACAAACTCCCCGCACTGTGGGAGACAGAGCTGCTTTGGATGGCAGCAGAAATCCCCTTATCACGCCCAGCGCACGCCGCAGGCGTGTTTGGTGTGGCAGCATCCTCATATCTGCGGGCCTGGCGCGGGATGACCATGAGAGTTCAGAGGGTTGTAATGGCCAGCACTTCCTGGGCTCTCTTAGCAGCAAATTGCAGGGGTGAGCTGAGACAAAGTGCTCCAAGTCTTCCACTCACTTCCCAGGGGCCGTGCCCCCACCTCCCCTCATGGGGGGAATAAATCTTCCCTGTCTTTCCCTTGGCTGCGACAGCACCAAGCTGATCCAAAACACTTGTTCATCCCCATCCAGACACAGGATCCAAGGCGGGATCCCACGAGCTCCAGGGTGTGTGGGATGCTCACACTGCCGTCACCCTGCCAGGCTTTCTGCAGAGCACCGGGCTGCCTGGGGAGCTTTTGGCAATAATTGGTGGTTTTCCATGGGAGCTATTAGATAATGCTCAGGTTTCTGTGGAGCTGCACTAGAAAAAAAAAGACACAAACTATACTGCAATGTAATATGGACATGGAAAGGGGCCAGACTCAGCTCTTCTTTTCACAACAAAATAAAGGTTGTTTCAGTGTATTTTAAATAGACAGTGCTTTTTGTTGTTGGTTCAGCTCAATCCATCAAAAATCCTAAAAGAACTAGAGGGAGAGGAGGAAGACAGGGGTAGTTGGAAATCTAGCCAAAATGTTAGGCAAATAAAAAACCCCAGACTGTTTGTTTGCAGGCAGCAGTATTTGGGGTTAATGGCACTTTTTAATCCAGACTGGAGCAGAGAAAAGGAAATTCTTAAGACTTAAAAATATTGCTGTAGTGTGAACCACAGTTCTCAGCCAGCTCTTGTTCTGAAGCGATTTATTTGCCATGACTAATTTGGAGTTTCAAATGCGGTCACCGCCTCACACGTGGCGGTGCCTGGGCTCTCTGGGCACCAGGAGCCCAGGAAGGGGATGCTGCTGGTTCCCACTGGCAGTGCCAGCCCTGCTCTGGAGCTTAAAAACGAAAACTATTAACACTGAGTTTCTAAAATGCATTTCATGTATGTGCATGGGGATGCTCCCACACTGAAATTAAACTGCAGATGCAGATCAAATCACTGTCTCGCTATTTCTTGTCTTGCCCTATTTTTCTTTTTTTTTTTTAATTAATCAGCCCGGAGACACTGAGAAGCCAAGTGTCTTGACAGTGCAGAGGGGATTTGGGAAGGGCTGGTGGGCTGCAAAGCTCCTGGCAGTGGGATCAGTGCCTGGCTTAGCTTTGCAGTTGCCCCTGTTTTAAGGGTAAATATACTGTTAAATTTGTTCAACTGATGATCACTTCCCAGGGAGCAGGAGAGGCAGGCAGCACTTCGAACACAGGTAGCTTAAGAGTTCTCCCCCTGCCCCATCTCCTCTGTGGATTAAAGAGAGCATGTCCCATTGCCCCTTTCCCAGCACAGGCAGTGTCTCCATCTGCCATTAATAAGGATGAGAAAGGGGCACTTGAGGGGATTCTGGGTTCATTTATGGCAGTGCCACTTTCAAATTTCTTCAGTTCTGTGGGACGCACATTGGGCATGAGCTGAGATGCACCAGGCAGAGAGATGGGCTAAAAATAAACCCTGAGTGTCACTGCTGTGTTAGTCTCCTGTTGATATTTCTTGGTGTGTTTTATAACATCTTCAAGGCCAGTCAGATGCGGGGGGAAATGTAAAAGAGACAATTTTTGCTTTTGAGGCTGGATCAAGAGTGTGCTGGTACAAATCGTCTCATTTCACTGAGTGGCTACAGAGCTTTTGTACCGGCTCACACTTGTGCTTATGCATGCTAAATAAAGAAGTATTCAGCTTGTGCTAATTCTTAATGCATTGTTATATTGATACCAATTCAATTTATGTTAATTAATTAAGGGAATGAACAAATTAAGTCAGCATTTACCTACCCATCTGAAAGAAAGGGACTGTGGTGCAACTTGGACTCAGCAAGCGCTGGCACCATGAAAAGAGAGACCAGGGGCACAGGAGGTGGTAATCCAGCAGACCTTGGGTTTGGGACTTGTTGGCTGTACAAAGAGAAGGACTAAATCAGAGAGAAAAGCCTTCAGGATTTTGGAGAGAAAGTCCATGCATGCATGCTCTTAAATGCATTTGGACGTTGCATTAATTGCCTGTGAGGTGTAAGGTCTCTGCAGTGGGCAAGGCACAGCTGCATCCCCACTTCGTGATGGTCCAGTGATCCCCTGCTCTGTCCCTTCCCAAAGGACACCTGCCTGCCCATCCTGGCCTGGCTGCTCCTGCTGTGGCCAAGCTGCTGGAAAGTAGCTCACTGCACTTTTGCTTTTTTCCTGGAGGCAGAAAGTAATTTCTTCCTCTGAAGGCCACGGCTGGAGCCGTCCTCTGCTAATGAATGCACACCATCAGTGAGCAGTAATGGAAAATCAGGGATGACGTGGCAGGCAGTGGCTCGCTTTCAAGGCACCAAAAAAGCCCTTTTAAATTTAAATTTAGCGAAGAATTAAAAGCACATATAGGCAGACTCTATTAGAAAGTGAAATATTTGATCTTGGCTATTAATCTGTTATAAGCATACTTTCATTTCCTTGCCATATGTATCCAGTGATAGACTTTCATAAATGAAATCACATTAAAATGTACTTTATGTTTCTAGTCAAATCTCTTTTATTATTATGCAAGTCCTAGTTAGGAAGGAAAAAAAAAAAAACAACTAATTACTGAAGCAGACTAAGAAGAGTAAATTATTTTAACCCATTTATACAAGTGAAATACTGGTCCTGCTTGAAGGCTATACGTTGTGCAATAGTAGACGCCTGGGGAAGACATTGCTCCATTGCAGCCATGCTACCAGCTCTGGAATAACTTACAGGCTTTGGAGAGATGCAGGGCCTGCTTTGGTGGAGGTGTTAATTCAGAGGCAAAGGGACCACTGGCAGCCTGAAACCAGCATAAAGGATCACAATGGAAGTTTCAGGGTGAGAAGGAAAAAGTGGTTTACATCTTATAACTTGCTTTGCCTGATTAAGCACAAATGTCTGTTTTAAACCTTAAAATACGGGCACCCAAATCCATGTCATATTCCTGCCACTTTTCGAACGTCTTTTCATTTGCATTCAAGCAGCCTGACAGAGACCCAGCAGGGGCCACAGCATCTGCTGTCATGCTGCTGGAGCAGACAGCTTCGCTTCCAGGTTCAGAAATGCTGGGGATCCACATGCTTCCCTAGGATGGGGCAGCTGTGGTTCACAGCCAATGTGTACATTGCCATCATCCTTTAGCTGAAGTGAAAAGTCCAATCTGGCCTTTCCCAGAAGAGGGTGCAGATAGAGGCTTAAATCTGCAAAATGCAGCATACTTTTGGATTGTATTAATACTGTTAATAAATTAATAAATTAACTCCTTGCCCATGATATTAGGAACCTGGCGTGGCTCTGCTTTGATTGAGAGCTGCCCAGGACAAACCAGTATTTGGCAATTTACTCCAGGCCACGTGGTGTCTGAGCCCTTCCTCACCTGGGTGGGATTCATGGTGCCTCGGCTGTGCCCTGTCTCAGAGCCCTGCAGGCAGGGCTCCCAGCCCAGGGCAGCCAGGTGAGGGGGAAACCCTCTCTGAAGTGCTAATTTGGCACCAGATTAGCCAAGATCATCTTTCATAGAAGAATGAAACATTGCCATCCGTGTCTGGTTTTAACTATAGTAGAACCTCACGCGTTTTTAATAATTTTTTAATCATTATTAGACAGCAAAGATTTACAGCTGTTTGCATTTGTGAAGCCTCAGATTACAAACAGCTTCTGATTTTTAGAAAATAGGCTTCAGATTCTTTAGTAATGGATGAAGGAATGTCAAATATCTGGGTACTGAAACGAAATCCCCATTGCCAAGGCAATTACATACCTCGTTCCTGTTGCACTTGGTTTACTGTGCAACTATTGGCAGACTGCTCTGCACTAGGTTTTGTGTCATTACTGTGAATTAACCACGTTCTAGACCCTATAAATATTAATTACAATCCCCTCATCTTAGGCATGGCAGATGCAGAGGTGTGATGATGCTGTCTCCAGCAGACGGAGAGGCACAGCCTTTCCTGCCAGCGTGATGCTGTCGGCAGCTCAGACCATCAGGTCCAGGGTGCATCAGGATTTCTGTGTGTTGCCTCAGAGAGCAGATTCTCACTGAAGTCTACACAGTGAACAAAACGCTTGAACACCTGGTGACTTGATGTTCTGTGGGTTTTTTTTTTTCCTTTTTGTTTAAAGTGACACATTTGGAGATAATTAAAACAAAGGTTGAATATTTTTTTTTTTAATATGGCATGACTGTTAGCAGCTGGATGAGGAATAAGCCAGCACAAAAGCATCATACTTCTTATGCCAGCTATAAATAAAACCAGCCTTCAAGAGCATGCTTTTTTCTTTTATTCCTTCCTTTCTCCCCTCCACAAAAACATCTTTTCTTTGTGCCAAGACTAAGATATTAGCACTGTGTTCCCTCCTCTGTTTAAACAGACCTCATTGCATCCAAGTGCCAAAAAAGTGGAATTCCTGAACAGCAGGTGAAAAGAAAACACAAGATCAAAAGCAGTTCTGGCTGCCAAGAGAACCTGCAGCACGGCTTGGGGGGTGCATGAAAAGTCACGCAGACTCCTGGTGGTGTCAAAGACTTTTGGAAGGTTGTCAAGGAGTTTCTTTCAAGCATCCCACATCAAAAAGCTGTGCTAGGAGACAAACCTGCAATACCTTATGAGGCTGGTGCTAAAGATACCAGTCACCCACTTTCAGGAGAATTTAACTTTTTCCCCATAACACCTATGGAAGCAGCTCTAAAATATCTGTGCTCTGTGGGGAGACCATGGGTATGAAAATAAATTTAAGTGCTCATACTGGGTGAACATTAGGCAATGGCTGGTTTGGGTCCATAACCCAGCAGGGTACTATGAAGAAATGTGTCTTTCCGAGCTCATCCTTGCACTCAAGGCAAGGGACACATATTTTGCTGCTCTTGTAACCAGCCAGCCTTTACATTAATTCATATTTCTGCACCCAGCTGGGTATTCCTAAGCCTGTGACAGAGTCCTTTCTCTTTGGATGATGTACCCTTTGTGGATACATGGAAGAAATTGCTCCAACACTTTTCAGAGCTGATGGGCTTCAGAGATGAGACTTCAGTCAAGCTCCTTGTTAATCCCTTCTGACCCTCTGCCTACCATTCCTTGACATCACTGGAAAAGGCAGAGACACTCTGGCCAAAAAACCAGACATCTGGGTTTGAAAACAAGAAAAACTTGGCCAAAAAAGCTCGGATGTGTCTCTGGGTCCCACAGTGCGGGCAGTTCCAGGAGCCCTGTGAAGTACAACCACCTTCCAACCCTGCACTGGAGGCAGCATCCCAGGTCAGGCTGCAGCTCTGCCTGCCTCTGAGCCATCCTCTGACCAACGGAACTGATTTCCAAAAGGCATCCATTGATGCTTCCCCCATAATTGCTATGGCTGGAAAGTGGAGCCTGAGAAATGACTGACTGGGCAGCAGCCCTGGAATCACAAGGTTGGAAGTGCCTGGGCCCATTTTTCCTCCTAAAAATTACCAAGCAGCAAAGTTCTTTCAGATAAGACACACACTGGTGGAGTTTCAAATAATACAAGGTACACATGTGCTCCTAAAGACAGCCTTTTTTTTGTTTGTTTTATTTTAAAACTCTGCATCTGAAAACACAGTATGACAGAAAGCATTTATATACACTGCAGTGTTTTTGGTATAATACAGTATTTCATACATCCATTTCTTTTTCTGCAAAAAAATGTGCTTTGTCGGACAAACAACCAAACTCCCATTGACAAAGAATACAGCTAAGGCACATTGTTTCTGCTAAATGAAAGACAAAAGGGTGCAAAAACGGGTAGTGCAATAATTGCTGAAAATCACATTCTACTACAAGAAAAGCATTCTGACTTTGAACTTTGATTACTGGTCAATTTAAGACATTTCAATATCTCATAAAATACTCCTTTAAATAAATAGCAAAATATCTACATCTTTCAGTGTGTTCCATTTGAATTTCCAATTTTTTTTTAAACTTTCCTGTATATACATGGTTTTCTTTTTTCTTATTCAATAGATTACAAAATATTTCTGTACAATTTTATGCATATTATGATCTATAACAAAATAGTTATTTCTTAAAACTATATTACCACCAGTCTTTGAAAATGACAGAATAGAAATAACTTATTATGGACTATGTTAGGCAATATAAAAATCCAATCAACTCAAAACAGAACCAAAAGGACAAAGTCAGAAAAATAATTTCATTACATTGAATTAATTATTTTTGTTCCACAAATCTTGTTTTCCATGTATACCCTTTGCAGTTGCCTGTGGGTTGTATCCGCATCTGAATACCAAAACAGGATAGGATTTGGGATTCCTAAAAGCCCTGCAGCCTGCCGGGAATATTGGTGCTACTGAAAGATGACAGTTCTCATGGAGAAAAGTATTAAAGAAACCCAACATACACCAGCCTTAGGAGAAGTCATTGGTTTCTGCTGACTTTGACAACCTTTGGATGAAGCTCCAAAAGGCAGAGTTTTGGAACTGCATTTATGACTCAGATGATACAACCAAACTCCACTATGATCTAAGTGTACTGTTAGATTCCCAACCACCACTCCAAATCTGGCCCATGTGGTGACATTCTTCAGGTTTTAAGACCATACCATTAAGAGGATACTTCTTCTCCCAGCTTACCAGTACAAATCTGAGAGGAATGCTACTACATCGTGTTAAAATGAGTGAAATTACTGCACAATTTGTCTTGTGCATCTGAGAGCAGTCTGTCCTGTTGGAGTCTGAAGATAAATTAAAAGTTATTAAGTTTGTTCTTTGTAGGTAATTAAACCACCCTTCCTTATCTGCAGAGAGTTGCAAAAGACAGAGCTCATAATTTCCTAAGGTTTATATGAATGTCTGAGCCTTCCTTTTGCCCAAAGGGAAGGTCATTTTCTTCCTTTAAAGACTGCATTTGTAAGCAATTTCTATTGTATTTGTGAAGTGTAAGCTGACAGCAACACAACTGAGCTGTAATAGAAATCTCAAGGTGCCTTTTATTCATTCCACAACAAACAGAGAAAGTGAGCAAGACACAGACAACACCGAAGTTCCTAACACAGTTTAAGGCCACATTTAGAAAGGATGAGAGTAAGGCTTTCTTTAAGGGGCAACACACTGGATGCCACAATGGGAACAGACACCGAGCAATCCAAGGCTGACAGGATTCACCCACGGAAAAGCTGAAACAACATCCTCATTTTGGCCAGCAGGTCTGTGCCTTTTTTTTGGATCTAAGCAGGAAAACAGAATGAAACGCCACAGACATCCTCCTCTGGAATATTCCCAGCAAACTGAAGGTGCTCCCCTAGCAAGAGTGCTATCTTCTCAGTTGAGGGTGTTAATTACAACAGAACCAAAGACAAGCCAAGTCATTACAATATACAAATGCAGCGCAATGAACCGCGCCTAGAATTGTCACTCTGTTATCAGAGGCACCTGTACAGTATCTTGCTGTTTATTTGGCAAGGTTACAAGTAATACTTCTAGGTTTAAACAAAGTAGAAAGAGAATTTTGCATAGATTGTACATTCAGTTCAAGGAGATTTCTGGTACCTTTTTTTTTTGTTGTTCTCAGGTAAACGTGTTTGCAGACACAGTGAGGTAGCAGCTGTGATAGCACCCATGAGCAAAAGAAGGTAACCAAGGCAGAAGCAAAGAGCAGAGTGATGAACACACCACTGTCAGTAGAAAGGAACAGAATCAACATGGTACCTGCAGTGTCACATTGTGAGGATTAACTGGTGCCACCACCACTGAACTGAGACACCCTAATGCTGCCGTGGTCCTGGCTAACATGGGCTGTAAGATCTTGTTGCCTCAGTTTTAAATGCTCTCAGCCTGATTCTTCTTGCCCTTACTATGATGGTGGTAATGAAGGTTTTGAAGGCCAATCTCCTCTTCAGTACACCTTCAAAGGGAATTAAAAATCAGAGTGTTTGCTCGCTCTTGAAGAGTCTGCAGGGAAATAGGTGTTGCCCTACAGATTCTTCCTTGCTGCCCTTAACCCTAATTCACATTTCTTTGGCTCCTCTGTGCCTGGCTGCAGCAGCAGCCGCCCTCAGCAGGGCTTTGCAGCAGGTATTCCTGCTCTCAGGAACTCCTGCTGACCCCTGGAAGGGCAGTGCTCTGTCCCCTCCAACACTGCGTCACTCCGTACCCGGTGTCACCCCCCGAGCTGTCTTGGCAGAAGCCTGAGGGTTTGGTTTGGAAAGGCTTTTATACATGATGTTTTCAGTTGTCATTTAATATGGGCTTCAGGTAATGTCCTACAAATCCTCAAGACTACATTGGAGGTCTTGAATGGTAGAAATAAACACACATATGGATCATTATCTTTTCACAACCAGACTGAAGCAAAGGCCAGTGGGAAATGCCGCCAGCCACTTCCTACCAGGTCAGTCTTACTCTGGTTCCCGAAATAACCAAGTCTCCTCTTACATATGTCAAATACCCATGCCTGAAAATCTGGAAAAGGCAACTGCTGGCTTTCCCCAGCTCCTTCCTGTGTGTGAGTACTGAACTGACCGAAGGCTGCTCTAAAAAGCAAACTTTTCAGGTCTGCAGCAAGGGTTTTTTAAGAAGCCGAAGGGATTTGGCTCACACAAGTATAAAATTTCCTGCTCAGTGGAAAGTGGTGGAGTTGGCCAAGGTTTCACGTGGCCAACTCCTGAAGCTTTGGGATCTGGGAAGACAAGGAGGGCGTGATAGCCAGTGGTAAGCTGGCAGTTCTCTGACAGCTGTGATGAAAGAGAATGAGAGAAATCAACAGAAAGCTGGTCCTCATTGCCTGGCCACAAGAAAGATCTGGATCTTGTTTTCTTTTTATCTGGAAAGTCAAAGCTGAGATCTCAGGGTATCAGTGGTTCTCAGCCTTGCTATGCAGAAGGAGCCCAGTTTGTTCAAAGTTTTGTTGCAGCACAACTGTGTCAAACTTTTGTGAAGTTTCAGCATCTTCTTTTACCCTTCATCTCTCCCTTTGGTCAGGTTTAGACTATCTCAGTTCTGATTCACTGACTTCACTACTCTGCTCACTGTAATCGTAGCTAAGAGTGATGGAGGCTTCATTAGCATTGCAATTAGTGCTACAGGAGATGGAGAGAAAGTGAATGCCCATTAGTTGGTCCTTCTGAAGGTGCTGCAGGATCACTGTTAATATGCCATTAAACAACTGTACAGGCATTGTGCACTGAAGCCAATACCCAGGAAAGTCAATTTGTAATACACGAATGCACATTCCTGTATCTCTAGGCTTAGCAATAACGAAGGCTTAACAACAGAGATACAGAGGGACTTTCTTGTATAACACTTGCTATCATGAAGGAATTGTTAAAATTCTCTGCTTGCCAAGAGCACAAAAAAATGAAGACATAATTTCAATTCTAAAAAAAAAAAACCCCTTTGAATATTAGGAAATGAAAATGCAAATATTACTACTCAATGTCCAAATGTCATCAAAGAAAGAATTGGACAAATCTGAAAATAAACTGTCATTTGAGCTATTTCGTTTAGCCTTGGGGTTTAACATTACCATATAAACAGGTTTGCATAATGCTAAGATTGACTTTGGACATAATTCATTAAATCATGTATGTAGATGTTCTGCATTTTGCCACATTCCCTTTCTGTGTAATACAGATTGATCACAGGAGTGTTACACGGCTGTCATGCAGAATGGGCAGGGAATTTAAACAAGGAAAGCATTACACACAGAGGACAAATGTGTGCCTATGGAAATACAACCCTCTCCCACTGAAGGGGATTTTGATCAAACCTGGCTCTCAGCTGGAATCCCGTTCAGCCAGGACTGGCCAGTGTGATTGGAAAATAACACCTGCACACTCAGATGAAGATGGATAACTCGCTTTTTTTATACAAACTGTGGGTCCCTGCTCTGAATTCTCCTTCTCACCAAATGTAAGATCTGTGAAGTTATTCTCTTCTGACAATCGACAATGTTCATCATGGGTTCCCAGTGCTGCCATTTCAAGCCAGAAAAACCACTAAGCAGGATGCTGGTCTGCTACCACCGATCCCTGATGCAGAGTCTGGCTTTACATGGTTATCATTCACAACTACAGGAGTTTGTAATGCAGACACAGAGTACCATATATAACTTATGGATCCATGTCTGCACATTAATAGCTCTAGTAGAGGTGGTTATTTAGATCCAGAATTTTACACTGCCCCCAGAAGCTTTGCCAAAAATGGCAGCTTATTCTTTCATGAGTTCAAACAGAGACAGCAATTTAGTCCTAGCATACTGTCACACCTTTTATGTATGCTGGACTTGACTCTGAAGCCCTCACTCAGAATTAGCACTCTGTGGAAGTTTTGCCTGAGAAAGGACTGCAGGGTCGGCCCTTCAGCTCTGCATCCCCTGCTTTAACAGCAGCACTGGGATTGCCAGCTTGCTACAAAACTTCACTGAGTAGATACTTTCTGCCTTTCAGAAAATAAACTAATTTAAATTTTTCTTTGAGATATTTTAAACCTAGCATATAACGCAAATGGATATACCAGCAACCATTTATTTTCTTTCCCTTTTCTTTGTACTAAAACAAAATAATTTGCACCTTATATTTTAAATGATGAAAATGGTAGATTTTTTTTTTTTCTCCTAACCACAGAAGACGTGATTGTTGTCACCTTCTGCTTGGTCTAGTTAGTAATGAAAACTTATCAACAAAGCACTTAAAAACATTCCTGCTTAAGAATAAAAATAAGTATCAAATTTAAAAACTTGAGTTATCTGCATGCGTGCGCGTGGGTGCACCCCTACACATATGCTTATGTGCAAGACAGACTGAAGATTTTGTGACTACCCCGGTAGCCTTACTGAGAACAAGCACTGCCTGGGCTTGTTAATGCATTTTATTGTGTGCCCTAAATACGACGTTCTTCATTTAATCTGCAGGGCTTGGACCGTGCAGCTGCCATTGCATCAGTGTGACCAAAGCCCTGGATTTCACAGTGAGGATTGGAGGTCCCCAGAAAATACGAACTTCACAAAGGAATGTTAGATTATAAACAAGCACTGTTAAAAACCCCTACTGAATATGAAATAACACTGTGGTTCTATTACATAAACCTGTTGGCAACCCTGGTTTCAAACACGCTTGCCTCTAGAGCTGGTTGAAAAGCCGGAGCATTATCTTGACTGAAATATTTCAACCAGTTCTCATTGCTACAAACTTCCCTAAAACTACGGCTCATGACTGTCAAAATCAAGACAAAAAAAGAAAGGGAGGTGTGAGGGGAGGAAGGCCTTTTCTTAATAAAGGCAGCTTCAGTTAGTAAAATAACATAATATTCAAGCTGCAAAGGCAGCACCTACTAATTAGTCATTGACTAAAACATAAATAATAAATACCTAAATTGTTCCTTCTATGCATCCATTTTTGTGCCAGATAAACATTTCAATGCTCTGCCTTAATGCCAGCACAGCTGACACCACAATTTCAAGTCCAAAGCAAACTGCAAGTAGCTTTAAACCAATATGACAGAGAGATACAAGTCACTGGGATCTGTATGTTACAGTCATACTGCAATTGTTGTTTAAAAGGGAATTCAACCTTCCTGTGAGTTTTGATTATGGAATGATTTAAGGGTCTGTTTCCCTCCTGATGTGCACACTTAACTCTCAGCAGAAAGTTAGCCATGCACACAGAAGGGTGAACAGACACCTTACTTCATTAGAACAACAAGACTTCTTTCCTAATTAACTCAATAGCTTCTAATGGCCTTTTTGGGTTCTGTTGCTAATAAGAGATTATTACCACAGCAACAACAACAAAGTGCATGTTTTTGCTAATGTAAAATGCATTAGTTGGAGATGAATTTGCATACAAACCCTGTATTTTAAAAAGTTCTTGGAATGTAAATTAATTTTTTCCTGCTATAGAAAATGAGGGTTAAAATGATGCAAAACATGCATATTTAAAACAGGATGCAGCTTGCTAGGAATTTTGAAGGCAGGCAAGGGTAGACTGACAGAATAAAGTAAAAGCACAGAGAAACATGGCATTGCTCTCCTTTCTGTTCAGCTCCTGGCTTTGGGCAGGAACCCATATCCTGCACAGCCTTCCAGATGCCCTGCATAAGCCTAGAAGGATCCTTCTTCACAAAGAGATGGAAATCTGAGACCAAGGGAGGGAATTAGTGTTAAGACTTACTAGCCACTACTCAAACTAGGGAAGAAACCTGTTGTTGCAGATTTAGGTCCCAATTTGACCATTTCACTGGTTCTGTGCAATTCTATCGCCTGAGAAAAAACTCAGCTCAGCTCATGAGCAAAATCAGCAAGAGATGTGTGCAGACACATCACGACCCACCCCAACCTACATGTGTACACCTGCTGTACTGGCAGTCTGTGAAAATGCTCAGGTACTGGTGGGCTCAGAAAATACCTGCAGATTTGAAAGGGCTGAAATTCAAAATACTTCTTTGTTCTTTAATAAATACTCTTACTACGCTGACCCTGAACCCCACTGCATGAGACATAAAAGACTAATATAGCAAAACACTGATTCCATTTAGAGTTGATCAAGAAATTAGTCTAAAAAATCTCTGAAAGTTTCTGCTCTTGCTTGTTTTTTCTAACTAGGATTACAGACATCAGCTGAGTCCAGAATTACTTTGTGTTATTAAAAACCAGAGGGATGGTGTGCCATAATTATTTCACGTTCTGTGAGGTCATGTGGCCATACAGGCTCCAGCCTGCAGTAACCGACCTCTGGGAATTTTGCTGTGATTTATTCATGGTAGCAAAATAATGAAAGCCTATGAAATAGCAGAGGTACAGACAAATTTATTTTTAAAAAACACTTTTAGCAGCTGCTCCTTCACTGCCGTCTCCATGACTTGGCACTACTGTTCCCAAACCCACAAGACAGTGGGTGCAGCAGCACGGGGTACAGCCAGGTCCCCATGGGACAGCACAGGCTGTAGGACAAGTGAAGCTGCTCCCAACAGAGCTGGTGGAGAGGGCAGTGCCAAAGGCCTTGTCTGAAATTCTTTTTTT
>VZRE01013728.1:2024815-2132320 GCA_013396775.1 Cephalopterus ornatus | reverse complement strand
TTTTTTTTTTTAAATGAATTATATATTGCAATAGGTAACCAAAAAAATGTAACATTCCCTTAGGTTTCCGAAATCTGGTGCGAGGTTCACACAGAAGCAAGGTTAAATTCCCTTTTAAAAACCTACGCCGGAGCAGGGCGCGCCGGATGCTACCTCAGGCGGCCGTCGGGTTTGACGGGGCCCAGCTCCGATTTGGGGTCCGGGCTCAGGGAGCTCCAGGCTGTCTGGACACAGCCCTGCATGACCGGGCAGGCGGTGGGGCCCACGCTGCAGATGTCCACGGCTGACCAGACGCTGCCCACCAGAGAGTCCACCCAGGCCTCCAGCCGGGCGCCCACGAGCCCCGCGTTCCTCTTGGCCTGGTCCACGCGGGCGGCGCTGATGGGGATGTTCAGGACGGGGTTCAAGCCCTGGAAGCTCTGCTCCATGTATGCGTTCTTTGGAGGCCCGCTGTGATACTTCATGGCTTCCTCTGCAAATGCAGAAATAAACCCAAAAGTTAGTGCGTTAAAAAAAAACAAACCACAAACGCAAAAGTTAGTGCATAAAAAACCCAACATTAAGGATGTAAGGGTACAGCAAACAAAAAGACCAAGGTTAGTGGTGCACTGTGGCTCATTTCCCCAGCACTGAGGACATACTGTGTCCCAGGGATGACTGGCTGTGCTCAGCACTAAGTTCTGCTCACTGTGACATTCACCCTGAAAGCACTGCCTTAGCAGGGGGAAGCTCTGAGCCTGAAAGCAGCATCGCCCTTTTTATCAACACATACAACCACCATCCTCAGAGCTGTAGAACACCCAGCCATGGCTGCACTTTGAAACAAGGAAACAGTTCAAGGATGCTTGGTGTGAGAGGGCTGCCAACCCCTGTCAGACCTTCAAGTGCTATCATTGATTTGTCTAGGAGGAAGAACCAAGATCTGAGACTGTTTTGGTTTTTTTTTCTCCCCTAAACAGATGAACCTTGATCAGTTGTGGAAAAGTCACAACATTTCTTAGCTCTATCTGCCATTCCTGGCAACACCATGGCCTTGGACAGACCAGAACCATAATGAAATATATGTATCCCCAATATCATTCCTGGAAGAGCTCCAGTCTCCCTGGGAAAGAATTCTCTCCTGACAATTATGTTTCAAGCACTTGGGCTGAACAGTAGATCACAACCATTCCCTAATGACTCTTTCCTTTGCATTGTGGTTGCTTTCCTTATAGTAAGCCTTCTATCTCAGCAAAATGCAGTACAATACCCCAAATCTGCAACATTGCAGTAAAAATCAATGTCAGGCTGTGAGAATGCTCTCAAAGACCTAAACTGGACACTGTGGGTCAGGCTGCCTGTGCCTAAATTTGTCTGACTTCTGAAGGTCTGTGAGTGCACCGAGGTGCTGCTCATAAAATCAGAATGGGACCCTCTGAAAATGTTCACCGAGTGCCTCTTGGGAGCAAATTTCCAACCACTTCTTTCTGTTCTCAGCTGCCTTCTCCAGCATCCTCGCTCTGGCAGAACAGAGGATATGTTTAGCTCTGCCAACAGACACACTGTCTAGAACAGAAAATAGGCCCATTCAGGGCGCTCCAGGCGAGGAAAGCCACCGTGCACAGCGAGCGTCAGAGGCCAGGAATTACATATTCACGGCTACAATTCCTTCCACATGTCCTTGCTGCTTGCACTGCAGCCTGACACTGAGTCCTTTCTTCCATGCAGAGGACAGTATCTCAGGTGCTGGCAATAAATCCGTATATTTATTCAGAGGGAAAAAGGGACGTTTAACTGGAGCTTTGCTGTTACATTTGCAAAGTCTTTAATGTCAAATACTGTGCAATTCCATTACTACAAATCCCCCATTAAACTTGTTCAGCACATTCTCATCATCATTGTACATGACTTAACTGTTCCTGTGTCCATCTAACCCCCTCTTTTTATTTTAAAAGCTGGATATCCACAATAACCTTTAGTCAAAGTGAGTTAGTTCCATGCACATGTGTCAGGAGTGTGTTCTGCCAGAGGACTGCAGTTTAAGGAACAGAACAAGTATACATGATCAAATTTCCTTCTTTGGAAGCAATTAAATATGGAAGACTGTTTGTCAACATATTAATTAGATAGGAACATTCTGAGGAAAAATCCCAAAATAAATAAGAGTTGGCATTACTAGCAGGATCATCTGATTGAAACAGGCAATTCATCATGCTTGTTGAATCAAAGCCTGTTGTGCATGTGTTTAGTGCGTGGAACAAGAGAGATCTTTATTCAGACATGAAACAGGATGAAATGGAACTTGTCTCTCTGGCTCAGCCTTGCACTTGTCCCAGGCCTCAGGACTTGGTGGATTATCAGGACTGGAAGGAATGAAAACTAAAGAAACCACAGGACCCAGTGCTTGGCAGTGCAGCACACATTGTGTTAAGGGCTTCCACTGCCCACAGTGAAATGTGCTGTGATGAACCCCGACCAGGTACTGGTAGGGGATTGTCTGGCCCCACAGCAGAATGTCACTTCAGGTTAGATGTCAGCACGTCCTAGAAAGGAAAAGCTGGGTAACAGCAACCTGAGTGCAGAGTTACATACACTCATCAACAGGAAATGATGAGGATTCGACCCAGAACCCTCTCCTGGAGTCTCCAAGTGCTTGTTGAACAGTTCATAGGAGAAAGCAGGGAGGGTGCTGCTCATCCAAGTGATGGCAGATGTGTGCTGTTCCTCTGTGCATGAAGGGAAAAACAACAGAGAAGGAACCATGACTCTTACGGGGTCAGTACAGGAGAGGGACAGTGTGCTCCCAAGCCCTGAAATGCTGTGAAAAGGAGGCTGGAGCTACTGGATGTGCTGTTAATGCACTGACACTTCAGTCAAGTGTCATGAGCAAGAGCTCGTGAAAAAATAATGAAGAACATAAGGCTTGCCTCTATGAGAGGTGCGTTTAGACATTTAAATCTGTATGGTTAGAGCACACAATTCAAAATTAGCTGAATTGCAGACGTTTAGCCAGACTTTTTTGCCAGCAAGCACATCCAAGCAGCCCTTTGACTTCAGGAGGACATGCATCAATGCAAAATATATTCCACTGACTCTAAAATACAGCTTTAAAAAACGTGGTTATTTTTGTCCCCCATTTTTATTTGCTCTTCACTCTGGGAGGGCACATTTCTCAACTGACTTTTCTCGGTATAACTTCTTTGAACTAAACACACAGCCTATAGCCAGCCGCACAGGCTGGGATTTCAGAATTTTTGTGTGGGTTTGTTCTTCATTTTGCAGAAAAAGCAAATGAGTTTAGACAGAGAGTGGGCTAAGGAATGAAAAATGTGGTTACCTTGGTACACATTAAGGTGCTAGACCTGTGGGTTTTTTAAAGCAACACAGAATGTACAGCTTTATTTCTTTACTTGAATTGTGCTGAAACCCTCTGGCAAAGAGGTAATTTTTTATTGACATTTTGTTTGTTTTCTCTTGCAGCAAACAAGACAGTGCTGCATTTGATCATTGTGGAGCTAATCGACTCTTTGTCGGCTGGATCTGAACTAAATTTCAAAGCAAATCCCTATCTTTAGGGTTTTTCTCGGAATGATGATTCCAGGGCATGTCTGCTCTTCTGCAGTCATGCGCCTGACTGATGCTATTACTGCATTTATCAAGAACATGTCACGTTACCTCTGGTTAATTTAAAGAAATCACAGCAGTTCTGACACAAGTTGCCACCCACTTTATAATCCGTATAGATGCAATTAGAATTGATTGAGCCACTGCAAACAACCAAGGGCAAAACAAAGGTTTCCCAGGATATACTAATTGAGATGATCTACAAATATGGATTAGCTTAAAAGGCCATTGAGGTGCCTGTGTGCATCGCCTGTGTCTGCTAATGCTGTCAGGCTTTGAAAGGCCTGGCTGCAGTTTGGGGGCACGGGGACAAGCCACTGGTGTTTCAGGATCCCTGGGAGCAGCAGAGATCACCAGCTCCACATCCAGGACATGCCATCAAGCTGGGAACAGGGCAGGAAAGGTCTCTCTTAAGGCAAAGAAGGAGATTGCTCTTCTTCACTGCCCTCCTTGCTTGAAGGAAGAAGGGGTTTATGTATTCATTTATTTGTTTATTTTCAATCCAGAGTTTACTATCATTTTGAGGTTTTGGGGCTTTTTCTGCCTCAGAAGTGAACCTGCCCCCTGTCTCACCATAACCTATTTGGCTTTAATGGAGCAGGTACTATCCATTAAACGTATGACAACTCATTATCGGCACTCCAGCTGGGAGAGCGCTGTGGAAACTTTACCATGAATATAAACTCCAATTTAAAAATGAAATTGCTTTGCCTTTTTCTCTGCCCCTCCCTGTGCCCCCGGGGAGACATGTAAGATCACACTTGGCATGACTGTTTCACATGGCCTTTGTAGAGCAGGGAAGGGGGAAAAGTGGGATAATGGGGATGCAGAGCCAACCTCTGCTGAATTTGCTGTTTTCTTAGGACTTGAAATCTACTGGGTAGCTTGGATTATAGTCTGTGAACTGCTGGCTAAATGCTCTGAATTATACCTGTTGTTTGGCTCTGCCTCGGCAGTCCCTATGCAGGGGACCTGGACATCTGGCCTCGAGTCTACAAACTGTGCTTAAATTAAGGCTGCCTAAAGCAGACAGCAAGAGTCCCCCACTCCTGTCTGTCATCACTGCTAGTGATCTTCTACTGATCTGCTCCCTGTTTTGTCTCCTCCGTGTCCCGTTCCCTCTTAGTCTTGGCACAATTACTCCTAAAGCATCCTGCTGGTCCTTGGCAGCCCTCCTATGTCCTTACAACGAGCACGGAGCACTTGGCTTTAACACACTCGACCATATGGTGAGAAACTCAAAATCGTTTTCTAGAAGAATAAACTGGAATCTGTCTGTGCAGGACACAGAGGGAAGGGGACTCTGGTGGAGTGAGTGAACCTGATATCTCCAAATGATTTATCTCACAATTTTGCTCAATTTCCTTTTTTTTTAACTTCCTCCAACTTCAGTACTTGAAGGCATTCCTGAGCCAGATGATCTGCTGAAGGCAGAGCTGATCAGTGACACAACTCAAAGTAGAGAAAATAGACACAGATTTGGATGACTGGAGGGGGAAGAGGAGCAAGAAAGAATAAATAACATTAGATTATAGATTTCCCACTGAAATAGCTTTGGGAGCCTCGTTTACAGCAGAAATACCCCAAACAGCATATTCAGTAATTCCATGTAAGATCCAATCTCCTACAGATCCAGGTTTTGAAAAGGTCAATGAATCTGTGCTTTTAAAACAATTTACATTCTATCAGTTATGCTCATTTGGACACAGTATCAAAGAAAACACATGCTCCTCATTTCCTTTTGTGGTTTTACTTGCATGCACAGAATTTAGGCCAAAATTAATAAATAAATGGAAATAGAAAAATGAATAAACTAGTGGCATATGCTGCTTTTATAAACTGCTAAACAAAACATCTTTGCTGGCAGCAGTCGCATGATTATTTTTTTATTTTGAGTTGTTACAATGAATTTTGAGAGTCACGACACAGGAATGAACATGTTTTACTTTGATTATTTAAAAGAAGGGCAAGTGACTCCCTTCATGACTCTGGGAAACCAAAAGCAACTTTCCCTGGTTGTGCTCCGGGCTGAAGTGATGTGTAGGTGAGCACTGATTTAGGAAATACAGGGATTGTTGTCATGTCCTTATTCTCAAGATACAAAATTTTAGTGACTGCTGCCAGATTTGTGCAAATGCTTTTCAGAAAGACACAAGCAAATTGCACACAAGACAGATTTTTATGTACATGGGCTTCAGTTTCTACACCTGGAGTGAATGAGACAGAGGGGCCCAAATCATTATTGAGGAAATTACATGCAAAGTGGTATGAAAACTATCAGTCATTTAAAAAGCTTCTGGAGTAGCAAATTACTTTCCAGGGCAATCTCTCTGACAAGGGCTTTTTTTTATCGGGGGGAGAGGGTGGGGGTTGTTGTTGGTGGTGAGGGAGGATGGTTGGAAGAACAAAATTTTAAAGAAATCTCTGTTAAAATATATTCCCCTCTTCTGCTGACAACTCCTGGCTAAATATGATGTATGTTTTATTTTAAATGTTAAGACAAGAATACTATTCCTTCATTTTAGAAGATTTCTGGCAGCCTTTCATTGTTTACAGTAACAGAAATCGTTCTTTTAGGAGTTCTAATTCTTCTGTCATAGTCTCAAAATGCCTTTACTTGGCAGAGAAAAATGTATTTAAATAATAAAGTGGTGACAAACTGACAAAAGCTGGAAATCAAAGCTAAATGACAACTGCCTGCACAGAGCACAGTAGTGTCACTGAGACAGAAAGCCTTAAAAACCAAACAACAAAATTTGCATTGTAAATACAATTCTAACTACAGTGGAGTGTCACTACCTGCCCCTGTAATTAATTTTCTTCTCTACCTCCATGCCTCAGTCATCTAGAGATTTTACATCAGATCATCAGTAGCAAATCATTCCTGAGACTTTTTTCCTAGACAATATTGTTCCCAAGCTTTATATTTCATTCCTGTGAATGAACAAGGCTCTTCAACAAAAAATACAAGCCAGATCTTCTCCCATTGCATCAATGGGCAATACAGAATAACTACATCATTTCAGTGGAATTATTCCAGGCTCAGAGTTTGGACCAAAGGGAGTTATGCCTTTATACCATAAAGTGTGGGCATAAAGTCTGAGACACGTTTGTCTGCCCATGGGGCTCTCATATTATAGGCAAAAGTAGCAAGGTTACTTGCTACATGCCGTGCTTTCTCTCCAATTTATGCCTTAAAAGTTAAATTACCAAAGAACATGGAATTCATTAATTTCCAGGAGACGAGTCAGTAGCAGCTGCATTTAGAAGCAGGTTGCCTCAAACTTTAAAAATCTATTCCTTCTACACATGGTGCTTGTTCACAATTTATCACTGCCTATTAGTTAGTAACAAGAGCAGGTTGGAGGTGGTTTAGTTTCTGCTAAAGAAATGATGCCACCAAATGTTAGAAGCAGAAATCAGTAAGTTTGCTCTTCTGCTGGGAACTGTGTGGTATCAAGCTCCTGTTGAGTGAGATAAGGGCTGCATTAGCTCTCAGCAGTTGTCTGTTGGTGTTTGCATTACAGAAGCAGCACGTTATGCTGGAAGGTAAATGCCTGACTCAGTTTATTTGCTGCCTTGTCAGGAAGAAGAACTTCTGAAAACTTAATAGGATCATTCATGTATCCAGCAAATTTAAGATGTCTAAAGTTATGAATATTAATACTGGGCAGATGGAAGCACTTGTGCACGTTAAGAAGAATGGTAGAGATATTCAGAGCAACATGCTTGTTTTGATCTTACTGAATAAGAAAACAGGTGTGGCTGCAAAACATTCCCTCTTCTCCCAGCAGTGTCCTGGGCACTGGCTGCAGACCCGGGCACACAGATGATGCCTGTGCCATGCAGACTCCTGCTGGAGCCTGCAGACACTGGCAGCCCCAAACAACCTCTGGATTTGGATGGCTCAGGGCTGCTCTGGCAGGGGAGAAAAAGGTTTCTTTCTAAAAATTGTCAGTGTGGGTCTGATCCCAGGACTGTATCCATAGATATTTCTGTTAAAACTGCTTGGCACGTACTGAGCAGGTTTTGGCAGGTATCAGGCAAGAGTGAATGCCTGGACCTGACAATATGTGAGGTGAGCTCTAGCCTAGGGTAATTTTGCCTAATTCAGCATTTTGTGTATTAACGTTTTTATTGTTAAACATGCAAGACTTCGTCATGAAAACAGTTCAAACATCTGTAACTCTGTAAGAGCAAATGTGAAGAGCAGCACAGAAAGGTCAATTTTTCTTTCTATTTCTAAATGATGGCTTTTACAATAGCTGTTAGATTACTGAGAGTCTGAAGTTCTCTGGATTCTGAACTGTGCATATTTTAAAGATATAAATAGTCTTTTGTTCAAAGTGGCTGTGTTTTACAGATTGGATACAGACACTTCTACTTGTCTTAGTGCAGAAGTTTCTTCCGATTTAGTATCTATAAAATTCCTTTCTTATATCCTTTTCCAATAGAGTGCTACTTCATTTTTAACAGCAGCATTTACAGTGAATACAGACACAATAACTGTATTATTCCTATAGTAAATAATAAAACTTACCTTGTTTGATAGGCTGCTGATTAGAGAAGGTGAGAGGAGTAACAAGGAATTTGGTTTCAGCTACCTGTACCCAGTGGTGCAGAATTTTTATTGTCCAGACACCAGGTCGCAGGGGCAAATTCAGAGGTGGTTTGTAGTGAGTAAACTCGGCACTGGATTCAATGAGAATATCATACGTTGCTGCAATGACATTAATAGGATCCACCCAGATGACAGTCACAGTGACGTTGGGGCCTTTTCCCCATTTCTGCATGCCAACTGGCTCATCTGTTGGCCCGAGGAGTCCTCCAAAATTCCGGAAAAGCCTTTCCTTAGCGTCCCATTCGGTGCCAATCTGAAATGGAAGAACACACTGCTGCTGGCATGGTCTCTGTAAGCATCTCAGACCCTTGTGTCAAATAAGGGCTCTCAGGAGACACAAATCACATTTCTCTAATGACATGAATTATACATACATATAAAAGCTGACAGCAACATGGCCTAAGATCATAATGTGTACACAAATTGTGCAACAACCTCGAATGCAAGGCTTGTTTTTCGTCCACTTTTGATTGATAAAAAGGTTTTCTTTATCTTAAGAGTGACGTAGCAGCTCTCCCTTCCACGGAAGCAGTCAATAAGGGACCAAGCCTAGTGACTGAACACAGGCTATGCATAGAAAACAAATTTGACCCATCACCTCCTGGGTCATGAAAATGTATTACACATCTGAGAGATGGAACCTGAAGTAGAGACCTAACCAGCTACTGCTAAGACCAGGAAAGAAGCTTTTGCTGCTGACTTTAGGACAAGTCACATCAGGTCCTTTACTACAACCCCTCTATGAGATGCTGTCTCCTTGCACTCCCTGCCTGCCTGATGTGGGGAATTATTTCTTGTAATCTCTTTTCTTACTGTCATAACAGTGACATTGTTTTTTATTTATTCACTAAGGAACAGTAAACCAGCTGATGCACAATCTAGTGTAAATATTTAATGGACTTTTCTTTTTCCCAGCAGCTTTCGTATTTCAGTGCTCTTTATATGAATTTCAGTGGTTCACCCATAACCCACGGGATGACACAAACTTACAAGCTATTGCCATTAAACCCCTCATAGTCCTTCAGGTCTTTTTTTTGCCTTAATCTCCAGACAGTGTAGATGACTGAAGAGTTGACTTGTTCCCTGTACAGAAACCATGTGGTTCTCTTAAGTGGCCTACAGAGATCCAAGCACACCCAGGCGGGATCCCTAGTTTCAGAATATATGTGGATACTGCAGATTCCACCAACACAAAGCTGTCCTTGCCCCTAAGCTTCCCCTCACAGGGGCATGGTCAGAATCTGCTTTCCTGAAAGTGTAGCTCATTTGCTTCAGAGATTTTTCTTCTTGATTTCATCTCAATTCATGAGAATAAGTATTCCAATATAATGCCAAAATCCCCACAAATCCCCAAAACATAACAATTACCTGACGCCTATAGCTACTGATACCTGTACTGGAAACTGTCCAGTCTCCAGTCCCTTCTAAATAAATCCCTGTGGTTGGCAGACAAATTACAGGAGGACTGCAAGCAAAAAGCTACAAGGTCAGTAAAATAAAACCCTACCATCCTAAATCCATCTGTCATCATATGAATTCCTCCTACTGGACTATGACACTGCAGAATATGAGACAAAATGAGCCTTCCACTACTCTGCAATCAACACAGCATTTCTGGTATTTCAGAGGTATTTCACCCGGCACACCAGCTAATCAAACCAGACAGCGTAGCCCAGATATCAGACCCAGGCATCGACTGCCTCAAGGAGCTGTCAGTGCGTACTCTCCTGACAAGACTGACTGAATATGTATGGAAATAAGCTGAGAAAGAGAATTTCCTGACCAGATCTTATTATCTACTCTGCCAACCTTCACTGAGTGCAGCCATGTCACACCTACCGGTGCTCAAGAGACCTGGAAATAATAAAGCCACAAAATGTGAAACAAATCCACACCCTCCTGGGCAAAGAAAAGTTTATAAGGAAGCTCTTTCTACTACACTCGATATTTCTTACTGAAGAACTCCTTGAAGAAAACTTACTTCATCCTCGAAAATTAAACGTTCATTCCTGACTATTTCCCCTCTCTTTAGCCTTTCATCCCTGGGAAAAGAAATCAGAAAGTTACAGTCCCCTTGCTCCAGCCTCCAGGTGACACTGCTCAATACCAGGTTGCACAAAAGATGTTGAGACATGTTCACGTGCACAAAGGTTTATTTATTAGAGTGCTCTGTAGAAGAGCTAAGGTTGCTTTTGGGGAAAAAATATAACAAACCAGAAGTTACAGCCAAAAGGCCAGGGAAGAGAGGAGGAAAGGGCAATTGCCTCCCCTGAGAGCCTGTCACACCGCTGTCAGGGTGTGCAGGTCCATGAGACAACAGCACAGAACCAAAAGGAGGACACAGTTGGTAACACAAAGGCACCTGGGAACCCCAAACCCCACGTGCCCCAAAGCCAGGGCTCACACCTAGGCTCCACAGGCACCTTGGGGAAGGGACAGGCAGGGAGCTGTACACATCTACCAACAGGATCTGCTCTTTATGTCTGGTTTCCACCTGGGGACATACTTTCCCATGCTGCTCAGCTTGCAGTACAGCTGCTTTTAGAAGCACAGTATTTTATAGGGAATTTTACTTAAAGCACTGGTCAGAGGTTCATACCTCTTCCCTTGGACTTTACACAGCTGAGTTCCCAGGACCTAGATGTCTGATTTTACAGGCCAAGAGATACTACAGTCCTATAATAATTTTCACAGCCCCTTAAAACATTGTGAGTAGGCTTTCACTTTCAAATGGAATACACAAAGTATGGGATGGAATCAAGCAGTAATGAAAATCTGATAAATTATGAAGGGATGTGGCACAGAAACTGACATTTTCCACATTGTTATTTTAATCACCATTAGTTTGGGCTTCAAGAGCAAGCACTGTGCACAAGGTATGTTTGGAAAGCTGGAAATCTCATTGGCTTAAAACTTCTGTTTCTATCTCTGTTTGGTCCCAAGATAAAATTTTCCCAAGATAAATTATGCCTTGATTACAGGTTTGTGTCTCACTGCTCACCACAAACAAGACCATTAGGTTCACACAATGCACACTAATTGCCTGCCACCTAGTTTATTTTATTTTCTGTGATGAATCACAAGTCTTAACAAGACCAGAAATGAACTTAGTGTTCATCTGACAGAGAGTGAGCTGAGACTTTTGGTTCCGTACAGCAAATAAATCTCCTGCCCTGCTCGGAAAAGTTGCCTGAACCCAGGCTGGCAGGACACATACTGTGTGCATTGTGCACAAGCCAATTTTAGGAAGTGTGGGAGTTTCACAATTGGAAATCATCTTTCTCGGATTTCCTCGGATTTTATTTTACTGAGCCCAAGGCTGAGTGCAGAACACTGTCATTAACCCCACCAGCCGTGGGGCAGCCCAGCTGGCCCATTTCTTTCCACTTCTCTTTGCATGGTGTGTGGTGAAATCTGCTCCTCGGGAGGCAAGGTCTGAGAAGCAAAGCAGAGGAGCAGAGGGCAGGAAGCACTGACTGGAGAGATCCCATCATCTCTGCTGCAATCTCAGTTGTGCATCAAGGTCACAAATACACTTGGGAGCACACTCAACGCAGCATTTTTGTGCTCCTCCTGCTGGCCCCGCTGGTGTGAGCAGAGAGAGGGAAGAAAGCTCCCAGAAAAATAGCCCCATTCAGTTTTTAAATTCCTGACAGATCATGGGGTGAAAGTTGTTGAAGAACCAGCAGTTCTGTGTCCCAATAAGCACAAATCTTAATTCTCATTTCTGTGAACACTAATGCCTCCCCATCTTAGCTAAACTGCTAAGTTTGTTTTTCACTCGCTGGACTTTGACAAAGCAGTGGCATTTTAATAAGCTGTGGCAGATCAGAACTTCACAGCCACACTGAAGCTGAAGAAGTTAATGCTGGATTTATACCAGGGTAACTGAGAGAATAATTTGGCTCAGAGGCAGAGATCTCTGCAGGCCAAGGGAAGGCAGAAAGTAAAATAAACAATTAAGAAAAGATTCAATTATTTACTTTGTACCTCCTGGTCTTTTAAATATGAAGGAGAGGACAATTAAAGAGTTTAGTTGAGAACATATAATGAAAACAAGTAAGCAGCCACCAAAACTCTTTCTGTGAGTTTCAGACAGAAGAAAATATTTCCTTATCCTGAAAAAAAGCTCACCAGTGATTAAATTCTTCCCATGCTTTGCACTCACACAGCTTCCCTGCAGCAGCAGTTCCTGTGGGGCTGCTCACAGACCAGCCATGGTCTGTGAGGCTGTGAGGAGAAGCTCCTTAGTCCTGTGGGATCCAGGGATCCTCCCTGCAGGGCGACATGCTCCACAGAGCTGTGGGCACCCACATGCCAGGGGAGGCTGCCCCTGGGCACTGCTGCTGCAGGGTGTCTGTCCGGCAGGCTCATGCTCTGCTGCAGGACTGGTTTGGGGGAAAAAAGGTGCCCTGTGGCCAGGGGGGACCTGGCAAGTGGCCAGTGAGTAAATTCTGGTCTCAGGTTAGCTTCCTCCCTATAACTGCAGTGAAGTCAGATGTATTCTTTCTAATTATTTTTGTTTGAGCTCCAGAATACCAAGATCAATATATTCCGTTCTATCATACTATTAGAAAAAACTCTGTCCCTGCTGCCAGCCCAGTTGCTTTCTAAAAGAGGACCCAGAGCAGGCATCAGGATGAAAGTGAGATTAAAAGTACTAAATAAACAGCAGAAATACTCCTACAAATCACAAGAATTAAGGCTTGTATGACCATTTATCACTGCATGAAATGGCAAGCCTACCATCGGACACATTGATAAATGAAGCAAACTTCCCATCCATCTCTTTAATGGCACATTAGTGTCATGGATTTGCCATGCACACCAAAACACTGAATCCCACCTAGGCGTTCCTTAATTGCCCAAGAAGATGGTAATTTATGGACTTAGCCATAATGACTAGAACACATTTGTTCAATCAATTTTAGACCTTAATTGAAATTTGTGGCTTAACAAGAAAAATCATGAAATTAACTGCTCACACAGTTGTATCTTTAAAATATAACACAGACGTTGGGTTCCATTAGTGGTCAACTTTCCTGATGTATTTTAGAGTAAATTTTTTACACTCTATGTCAGATGCTGAGAAAAATTCCTAGAAAAAATTATAGGATTTGGGGGGAAATCTCAGTTACTGCTGTGATAATTTTCTCTTTTGTGTTACAACATCAGTATTCTGCTCACATGTGGCATTGACACCTATCACTAATTTTATGAGGTTTTTTTATCAGCATAATCCTGAGAGATATGTTTAAAGACATCACCTTTCGCATCTGTAGTTGCAGAAACATGACATTTTCCCCAGGTGCCTTTCACAGCACTCACAACGGTGATGGTTACAAAACTTTTAAGTAAGTTACTGAGCCCTTTTTGCAACAGCAAAGGCCTTCAATTTGTTCTTAAAACAGAAAGGAGTGAGGAAACTACGAGTAACATAAGTGAGGGTTGACCACAGGTCTGACCTGGCAACAGTATCTCCTGTGAAGAGGACGTGCGTTGTGCTAGACAGCCACTCTCACCTAAAATTTACATGGAATACAGTTTCCAAGGGCTGCTGAATCAGCATGCAACTCTTGAT
Organism: Cephalopterus ornatus; assembly: GCA_013396775.1. Taxonomy (NCBI): domain Eukaryota; kingdom Metazoa; phylum Chordata; class Aves; order Passeriformes; family Cotingidae; genus Cephalopterus; species Cephalopterus ornatus. The sequence goes on along the minus strand of VZRE01013728.1, from coordinate 2,118,515 downwards.
GCCAGAGGCACTGAACACTTACCTCTGAGAATTGCAACCTTCCAAAATCGCTTGGTGGACTTGCGATCTTGAAGACTTTCTTGGGCATCACCCACGTTTCCAAAGTTTCTAGTTTACTGACAGCCAAATTGGTTGCGTGGTGTCTGATCAGGAAGCCTTGGAAACGGTCAGCAAGAAAGTAAAGGTGGACGGAAACTGGATGGCCCATGGGGTAGTATCTGTAAAACAGCACACGCACACACTCATCAGTTACACAAGAGAGACATGAAATCTCCATTTAGTTGGAGGCAATGGCTTAAGAAGCATTCATTTTAACTAGAAAATCCACCACTGTACATTAAGAGATTTCAAATGTGTTCATGACTCATTATCGAATATTCTTAGGCTGTTCTGATTACCCTGAAATGTAAAAGAAACGTTACTAAGAATATATGCTCGTTTAGAGCATATCCACAGCTCTGAGCTCTTGAGGAGGTCCCTCTGCGTGCCAGAGGGACACCTCTTCTGGGTAGGAAGTGCCACCCAGAGATACATACAGATCATTAGGCTGTGCAGCACTGTTTGCTCAGATAAACTCTAGGATAAAGGACACCCCAGCAATGTGCCTGTGCTTCAGGTGCCACTTTCCTGCCCCAGCAGGGTCAGTGCCTGCCCATATGGGAGAGCCAGGAATGCTGCAAGGCTGAGAATCAGCCCTGAGCCCCCTCCATTCCCAAACCACTTCCCCAAGGGCACGGCTCTTCAGGGTGGCACTGCAGCCAAAGACACCAGGATCCAGACCCCATTTTCCTATATTTTAGGAAATAAACTTCACATTCCTTAAAGACTTGAGATTTAAAAAAACCCAAACTGATAAAAGGTCAAACAACCACACAAAACCTATCGTTGGGAGATTTGGGGGCATTTGGCTACAGTTCAGATTTAAACATATTGTGTTCACAGCATCAAATAATTAAACTGTATGGTCAATTGTCTGCTATAGTCTCAGAAACACCTGTAACAATGTTTGGGTACATACAGATGCATAAATAATTAAAAACGTGTTATTCATAGCTCGGAAATAAAATATTTTACTACTTTGCAGCACTGACATTAACTGCAAAACAAGTTGAACCACCCAGTATCACACCTTCCCGGTAAGTCAGCTAAGTCTGACTCCTCGTGCTTGTTACCACAGCTCAAGACATGAGCAGTAAGAGGAGCTGACCAATGAAGACTTTCCATTGCACGAGGCCAGCAACACCCAGAAGGAAATCTCTAGAGCTTGAGAAATAAACAAAAGAAGACAGGGTACAAACACTGATGGACTGAGCAAAAACACAGCAAAGCTACGCAGCCAATACCACCAACAATCTGACTTCTGTTCTGAGTACTGAGACCTCCTGTTTTATATGTGTGCAGCAGCAAATATTTACAATATCCTTGAAATAGTCTGAGTAAATTGCCTCTTGGTAGCAGTGAGTAAAAATGCCTAGAGGTGGAAGAAATAAATTAAATCTCAATCACACATTAATGTTGCTCTGACAGAAGATGCTGGTACGCAATCTCATTTGGTACCCGTGCAGTCTGCGGGGGGCACGACTTTCTGAAGCTGTGAGCTGGCCCTCATTAGAAAAGTGTGCAAGGCAGCTTCTCTTATAAACATCTCCTGTGCTGTTGCAGCAGGCAGCAGGGACAGACTCCAAATGTGATCTGAAGCAGTAGCGGCTTTCCTTGCAGTGCCAGCAGCAGTGTGAAACGAGCTGGGGTGGTGACTGCAGGATCAGCTGACTCGGTGCTGCTGTAGCCCCAGCAGCAAAGAAACACTGTCAAGGTGCTCAGCCCAAGTGCATCCCTGCCGTTACTGTGTTAGAGACGTACAAAATCATTGGAGGGAAAGAGGAAAGGTATATAGACATACACCTAGAAAGATAACGTAGTATCAAAGAGATGTGAATCATAAACCTGAGGAATATCCACCTTTCTATGATTTAAACTGGATGCTGACTCACAGTGTTTCGAGGGGCTCAGGTAGGTATGAAAATGAAGCCTCCACTCCATATCACAGTGCAATTCCTCCCTGCACTGTTTCATGAGGCTCCAGCCTGCTGTGAAGGAGCCATGCTTTATTCCGGGGACAGCTGCAATCAGCAGTGGGTGACACGATGTCCCTATCTATAATCTTAGCAAGCTTGAAAAGCACCTTGAGCTCCTGTGCAATGGAAAGTTCCTCAGAAAAGATATTGATAATTGATGTAAATCAGAGTCAGACTCAGAAAAGATATTGATAATTGATGTAAATCAGAGTCAGAACACTGGCAAAAGGAATAGGCACAAAAGTAATTGTCAAATTATTTCAGTGCTGGTTACACATAGCCCCCATCCTCTCCGTTGGCTTCACTCTGCAGGACAAATGACCTAGCACTTCTTTAGGTCTGCCTTTATTTCATTTAAGGAAGGCATACTACTAGTGATTATTTCTATCTAATTGTTATTGATCTTTTATTGCTTTGCACCGGTAACCTTCACTGACAAAACCCTAATAGGAATCTGGAGCACTTATTGCCACATCTTTCTAAATGGGACATTGCTCAGCACTTCCATGACTAATTTAGGAAGGTCAAGGCACATTTGGTTCCCTCTTGAGAACACAAGAGGGGCAACGTCCATCCATCAAAGAACACGGGGATGTCTTCAGTGTTGCTGACTTAGGCTGTGTTTTCTGCTAGGAAAAAAAAAGGCAGGGTCCAGAAATACATTCTGAAGAATGAATTAAGAGATGGTAAAGTAAGACTTTAAAAGATGAACCCTCTCTGCTTTGAATGTAAACAACTTCAGATGTGTTTGCAGGCAGCAAACATCTACCATGAAGAGAGCCTTTTCTGTGCAAGTCTAACTCCGAGAATTCTTGTTTCAAATCTCTTTTAGACTGAATTCTTCTTTTCTGGGCTTATAGGTGAAAATGGTATTTAGAATATAGGGGAAATTTCCCTGTAAAGAATAAGGACTTTCATTTGATATATATATAAAAATTGTATTTATATATGAATACATTTTATGTATTGGTGCTAACAGATCCTACCAGTTGCAGCACTTTTGGCACAGACAGCTGCACCAAGCAGGCAAACCGAGCCAAACAAGCTGCTCTGTGTACTCCATGTGTGCTCCCAGGGGAACAAACAAGCAAGGACCATTAACCTGCCTGTGTTCAGATTAGTTCTGAAATCCTGTCCTCTGCTCTTGGTAAGCATAACAGAGGTGAACATGACCTCTGCTGCAATCACACGGAGGGTTTAGGAGCTGTGGCTATAATACACTTGCTGAAATTAATCAAGGAAAGCGCAGCAGTGGGGGCAGCACTGCCCAACTGGATCCTGTCAGTCTTCATCAGGCTGGAAAGTAGCTCCTTAAAAGTGCAGCAAACAGGTCACATAATGTCAACCCAGAGTAACCAATGCTTTATTATGGACATAAATACTCCTGGAAATAAGTGCTGTGCACTTGCAGCTGCCCGGCCCTGTTTGTGAGGGCGGGTTCCAGCCAGCACAGCCGAGTAGAACCAACATCCCCTGGAGCTCGGCGGCCCAGTCAGTGTCCCCTGAGACACCCAAAAAAAGGCAGGCCCAGACTAACCGGCAGCTGTTGTCCCCAGCAGCGTGGAAGGAGGTCTCAGCTCTGCGCAGGCCCAGGCGGGAGAACGCGTGGTACATGGTGAGGGCGACGTCGCTGAGGGTGTGCACCCCGTCGGGCTCGTCGTACACGTTCTCCCAGTACGCCCGCAGGCCGGGCGTGCCAGACGGGTAGTTGCCATACAAGTAATAGTCCAACTGGCCAATTATCTCTTGGTTCACTACAGCTTCAAATTTGCGGGCAAAGAAAGTCGGCCTGGCAGTCTGCTGTTGGGATACGACAGGAAAAGACACTGAGTGAGTTCCCATTTTCGGCCATGACACTTTGTCCTAAGCCATGGGTTGGAGCTGAGGACATGAACTGATTCTCTCCATGGGCAAAGATGACTTTGGTCACCTTTGTGCCCATTCATTGTTAAGAGCGATGTTAAGGTTCAGGTAAAAACCACATAGTTACACGACAAAAACGCAGCTGTGTCAATCCCTTCATACCAACAGCCTCCCCCTGCTGCCTTGCTCTGGAAGGCTTTCCAAGTGCCAGAGCAGTGCCGAATGCTTTCTAAGCCCCTGTGTTAGCCGGGAGATGGTGCAGCACTGGCACATGCTAGGCAGGGAACAAACCATCGTGTGGCACAGGGGCTCAGAAGAAGCAGAGCAGCATTTTCTGTGTATGGATTTGCTGCTAGGAGTTGGTAAGAGGACGCTGGGAGAGGTGCCATCTATGGCTGAGGTTTCTCAACTTCTCAGTGGTCCTGCACAGATTTTTTGCTCTGCACTTGACACAATCTTGAGCATATTACTGCTTTATATGCTACTCAACTATGATAAGCTTTAAAAAAGTCTTTGTTTTGCCTTGCTCATATTTGAGCATGGGTTCTGAGGTGCCAAGGAGTTCAAGGGTGCCCCAGATGGTTGGAAAATTCTTTTGAGGATGCTAGGTTTTACTCCGAGACGGCAAATACTGTGGGCTCCCTGATCTGTGCATCTGCAGCTCTCTTTGTGCCTCCGTGAGAACTGTGAGTCAGCCTTCTGGTGCCCTGTGTTTGTGTGAGGGGCTCTCTCACCAGGCAAGTGTTAGAAACTGCCTTTACATCTATTCTAATTTTGTGCTTTCCCTTCCAGCTCAGTTTACTTGATTGTTTTCTGAAATATCTTTGTGGGTTCACAGCCTGGAGCAGGTCAGGCTGTGCAGTCTGGCAGAAGTTTTTTAAGACTTGCCATTTATTCTGTGCCGGAGACTTTCCTGGCATTGGTGGTAGGGGCAGCAGAGCCTCTCTTAGATAACATCTCATTTGCTCTTTTTGTGAGTGCCTGTGTCACTGACTTCAAGCGTGCCTGGTAGGCAGCACATTACAGTAAAGGTCTCTGTTCCAGAGCAGTCATCATTTCTGTGCTGTAGGGTAGCACATTCCCCATCCCACACAAAGCCTGAACAAACATGCTTTATGTAGGGAAGCCTGAGGAGCTGCAGGGATGGAATTGCAAATCTGGTGACCTTGAAACAAGCGGCTGTTCATTCTTAATAAAAGATACACAGGCCAGATACAGCCTTGAGACTGAGTGCACCCTTAAGCACAGGATTTGCTCTCATGTCTGGCTTGAGGAAACTATCACAAAGGAACTGATTAAACTTTTTAAGGCAGTACTGCCAAACTTGGGTGATCAAAACCTCATGACTAAGGCTCCCAAAACCACAAAATGAACTTTAATATAAACATGCTGATGAATATGATCATGAAAATGGATTTGTCTTGTGCTAAGTCTCTAGCAGGCACATTAGTCAACTTCTAAGTTCTTTTTAAAGATGATAAACACTGCTTAACACTGAAAGCCAGGAGTTTAATGAAATCATGAAAGCACCTGAGCTGGAACTTTGCAACAAATTCACAAGAGTTACCAAGTACTAGTGGTACTGTGAGAGATGTGTCGAGCCTCCCATCTTTCTAGCCCAGCAGATTACCAATGCCAAGTAGTCCAAATAGGTGCTTTGTGACCTTATCATGCAAGTAGTATGTCTCAAGGGCCAAAACACAGGAGAACCAATCTTTTGTTCTCCTGAAATTAAAATCAGAGCTTCCTCACATCTCTTTCTCCACCTGACTTATGGAATAAAAGCTTCCCTTCCCATTCCCTGCTGCAGCCATGCAGCCAGCTGGCTCTCCACACCCCACCAGAGGGGAAGAGCCTCTTTGAGGTTATGTTCAGTTACCTGGAACCGGTGAAAGTCTGCTGGTTTGAAGTCATTAGGTGAACAGCCACACCAGTCAACAATGTGCTTGTATTGACACTTGCAACCGAGTTTACGATTCCAGTTCGTGATGCGCAAGTTGTTGTCCACCATGGAGTCACAGTATGGGCTATTCTCCAGAACAGTGTGAAAGAAGGACTGCAAGAAAGACAGAGCAGATCACTGTATTTATCTCCTCAAACTTCCATTTTCTCCTTCGCTTCAGCTCATGGACCCAAACCCAGTGCAGGTGACTTATCTTCATTCAAAAGGACAGAATTAACAAGCTCTATTGTTCTGCCATTATGAAACGTGCTCTGTGTGTATGGATTCCATAGAGCATGAAAAGGTCACGACATACTACTACAACCAAACTGTAAGAACACACAGCTGAGGCCTTGCTCCAATAACCTGTCACAGAAAAACTGCATTTCTGCAATGACCAGCTTTGTGCACTGGGAGTCCAAAGGACAGCAGGAAAGCCCCCAGTGTCAGCAATTATTTCATTTCTATTTCAGCTGTATGAGCAATTCTAAGAAATTTCAATTATTTCTTGTCTGTAAGTTACTGCCTGGTCTAACAGATTTAGGACTATTTTCCTGAGCAACGTGCTAATAATATATCTCCAGTTGTTTCCTAAGACAGTTCTCAAAACTACACCATCACCCCAGTTACTATGAAAAATATACAGTCCCAGACAGCTCTTCTGTGGATGACTGTACCACCAGCACTCTGAAATGCATTGCTAGTTGAGTGGCCTTGTTCTGAAATACACAGTTCACCCTAGGCACCAAAAGGACATTCTGCCTTCTGCATTTACATCTGAAATCATAAGTCTTTATTTGCTGACTCATGGCAGTGTGGAATTCCTATTGGGCTATCCTAATTATATCATCATAACATCAGCTATTATATAAATCATGTGTAATGGGGACTGATACAGCAGGTTAACAGGTCAGTGAAGGCAGGGCGATTTTAAGAAAGCAGCTATGTATCTTGCAAAGAAAACCTTGTAGAAAAAACCTATGGAATATCATCAAATTTAGCCCTGGAAGAGACCATTTTTGGAGCAGTGACTTCTCTTTAAAATCAGCACTAGTAAGATCTATAAATAACCAGCACAGCATTAGTGTGGCTGGCCCCCAAATAATCCCCCTACCCTTTTTAATGTTAAATGACAGCCCAGTGAATATGGATTTTATGCTTCAACTGTTTGGTTAAACCCATAAAGGCATCCATTCTCGTTCAAGCGAGAGGGGGGAAAAAAAACCTACCCAATTACCCATTGCCCTGTATCCTTTTATAGCAATACAGAAATTTCTCTAGATAATGGATGAAAAGGTTATCAGAGTTGAGAGAAAAGGTGATTTTAAACAGAAATGGGATTAAAAGAAGATTATTCAACATGTGTGTGGAATAATAAACCCCTATCAAAAGATGACAATTTCTGTGCTCCACCACAAGCTAATGAGCCTAGATTTGCAAGATTGGGAACGTTCAGGAGCCAAGGAAGTTATTATTTTAAAGACCGTCAACTAGGTCTTCCTTGGGATGGCTGAGTGCTACACACCCTGGGAGCAGAGCCTGACAAGCCAGGGGAGTAATGTACCCGCTGAGGCAGGTGAAGCACAGCCTGACAACCCGTCAGGCTCCGTGCTCTACTTGCAGATAACGCACATTCCCTGACACACTGCTGCATGGCAGACAAAAACCCATCCTGGTGTGTGCTCCCCTTCTGCATCACTTGTAGCCAGAGCCATCCCTGAGTGATCTAAATGATTTGTGACTGTGCCTTCTAGCTGAGTTTTGAACGGAACAATAAACCTTTGTTTGTAGGGTTTATATTTTTAAAGAAAAGGGCTGGATAATAGCAAGAAAAGCTACTTATGAGGACAATTCGCCATCTCTAATATCCTTCAAAAGCTTTGTGCAGGAACAATTTGCAAGCAAAGGACAGCTGGATTTTTGGTTGTTTGGTAACAGATTAATAGGCTTAGAAGGACAAAACAAAGCCATTTCTTGCAAAAAAAGTCCCACAAACAAACAAAGCAAGAAAAAACTGCAAAAGGTTTTCTAACCCTAAAGGACTTACTTGTGATGGGAGTAAAATTGTCATTACCCTCTGTGGGATGTTTCAAAGCCCACCAAAATCAGGTGAAAGCCCTTCTGATTCCGGTGATCTTTGGGACAAGCACAAACACTGCAGGTTTGCACACAGACAGTGATTGCTCTGGATTCACGTACCTCAGCAGGAAGCAGCGTGTAAGAGTAAAACCTCTTCATCTTTGTTACCAGGTCATCATTAGAAAAAGTCACATACTCCACAAACTTCCTGTTTAGGAGAAACCAGTCTGACCCTCCATCAACTGTGATTCCTTCTGGGATCTTCCGGTCCCCCAGGCGCCACATGTGTGTATCACATTCCAGGAAAAGCCGATCCAGTCCTTGTTTTCTGATAAATCTGAGGAAATACAATAGCAGCCATTAAAACTTAATTCGTATTTTGTTATCACCGCGAGCTCTATAAATAAAAAGCTACTTTCTCAAACAAAAAAGGATCAAAAGGTCACTTGTTTATATTTCTGTTCTACTCCTAAATAATGTAGAGAGGTTTAGTAAATAATTAATCAGTTATACATTCAGTTATAGAGGCAAAGATCAACAGATTGCTTTTAAACATCATTTTACACCTTCTGGTGTCCTAAGGCAGAACTGTGCAGATGACAGAGCTCTATGGCATGAAAGTCCATAATGCTCATTAACTCTCAACAAACCACTGCAGAAGAACCATAACATGAACAAGAACTGAACACAATCTGTGTGACAGGCTTCTGTCTCTAAATAAATTTACAATTTTTCAAAACCAGCAAACTGTACATAAAGGTAAAATGAACAATTTTCTCCTATGTTATTATTCCATTAATTTTTCTATTGGGGTATAGCCAATTAGGAAGAAATACCATGGTACTGGTCTTTGCTGAAGAACGAGCATGTTTGCTTCATATTCAAGCCTATGGGGAACAATATTTTGTTATTGCTGAACCATGAATAAGAGGAGCAACTGCAGAACTGTAAAGTTATGGAAATGAATTATTTGAGACCATTATAATAATAATAATAATAAAAAAGCTGGGAAATCAATCTGTGTTTGAAAACACTTCGGACTGGATGCCCACACATGTTTTGAGACTGTCTGATCCAGGTTTCTGTTTGTGACTCCATTCCCAGAACGATTTCCCAGAAGGAGAAGCAGGGCAGCCATGGATTTTAGCACACGCTCTCGCAGAGGGGCCGAGCGCCGTTAATGACGGTGAGCTGCTGGGTTGAACACATCCCACATGTTCTGAGCAGCAACAAATGCTCGTTAACCAGACACTGCAGAGCTCACAGCAACACAAATTCTCTCTGGATGTAGGATCTGCAGGGCAACAAGACCTGCAGCACCTACAGTGAGGAGGGCACCGTGTTCCGTTCCTGAACCACACAGAGCTATGCCAGGGTGTTTTGGGATTAGGAAGTCAAGATGACATTTTAGTGGTCCTCAAACACATGCAACCGAAGGAAGGGGAAAAGAAATAAAAGTTATGGAACAGCACCAAAGCTTTCTGGCCTCCTGCATCTGGAAACATGAGCATTAACCCCGTAGGCCAACTCCCTGGTTCAAGTTCTGTTCTACACCAATCAAAGAACTGAGATGCAATTATGAAATGGTGCATATTAATTTTCAAAAGGACCGTAAATGACTTCAGGGTCTATGTCCTACCGATAGCTATGTCTCTTTTCACAGCATGAGAAGAGCTGCTGTGTTAACACAACAGTGCAGAAAATGTGTAAATGAGAGTCCAGAAATTTTTCTTTCCATGAACTAGTTTCTAATTTCATGTTCCATTATGAAGGATAATAGAAAAGTCTTGCAATTTTAATGCAGTCCTGTGGAATGTAATCTTCAAATTCAATATTTATGCAGTTATCTCCAAATCAAATATTAATGTGCCTGAAAGTTTGGTCATTTATTTATTTCCCTCAAAACTAAATGCTCATTTGAGTTAATTATTTTAAGAAAATAATAGAATTTTATCGACCATATTTAAATAGGAACATAAAGTTCTTTTCCATGAAGTAATTTCTTTCAACTGCTATCACTACCAATTTATCATCCTTTAGTCTCATTTTCAAACAGAAGGTTCTTTGATTGCAACAGAAACCCTCAAACCGAAGAAATCACCTTTCAAATTTCAAAAACTGCTCTACTTACAAACTCCCCCAGCCAGTATCACATGATGGGCCTTAGAGCTGACTGGTACCAGAAAGCTCAGTTACACAGCTTCAGCCTTATTGTCTGAACTTGGCAATAGAAGAGCATGACCATACTCCAGATGAGAAGGTCCCAGCAAATCCTGACTCACAGCTTCACATTTTCCAAAATAGTTGACAGGCTCCTTTTTTTCTCTACTTACACGGTTCTATGACTTTTTTGAGCTTATGGCTTGGACAAGCAAATCTCAGCATATGGAGTGAAATAAGTCAATTCCTGGGAGTACAACTGTTTTCACAGCAAATCTCAGCCCCAAATCCTGTACAACATGGTTACTAGAAGAAAACTAATCACTCATGCTGCAGCAAGGCAGCAATGCCTTTGGAGAGCTCCAAAGAGATGACCCTTTTGCTAATGCTTCTTGAAACCTTCCTGGAAACACCACATCATGTTTTAGATACCAGTAACAACTGAACAGAAAGCAGGCATTTTTCAGAAGGCTCACCCCTACTGGGCCTCTTCACACACAGTCATTACACCCAAATGGAATAACACATTGGCATAGCAAATCATTTCTGTGAGCTGTGAAGCAATGGTTTATACAAGAGGCTGTGAAGACGCAGCTCTCCACTGGGCAATTGCTTGCTGTCCATTTATGTTCCTTGGGAGCCAAGGGGACCAAGCATATTTCAGATCAGCTGGAAGCTAAATGATCCTGCCTGAGGAGGCAGCAGCCATCCCAGCAAGCCTAGGCAGTGCTGCTGGCACAGAGAGCTGAACTGCAACCAAAGTGGAAAAGGTGGATAAGGCTTCTTTTTTTTTTTTTCCCCCAGGCTCTCTTCTAGGATGACTGATGCTCCTAGCTACTCCAGCAATAGTAATTTTGGCACTCAGGCAGGCAAGAACTTACTCTAAGCGTACTGGATATTGCCGGAGGGAAAGGGGCCATTTGTATGCCACACAGGCCTTTTCAAGGAATGAAAAACTCTCAAATGATACAAATACTTCATAAAGATTCTTAACTAGCTATTCAAGAATGCTTGCAGCCACCTCTGAAAAGAAAGATAGGAAGATGGAGGGCAAAAGCATGACCCTACTGATTTGTTTCTAGTCTAATACTGTATTTCATTAGGTTCTGGTTATGCTTAATGGAATACCAAACCAGTATGTTTTATGAATTCAAGCTTTGGAGAGAGAAATTAAATGCAAAAGAGGTGTGTTTTTCCCCCTTGTCTTTCTCTCTTGGGTTTTACAGGACAAATAAAAAGTAGGAAAAAAATGGCTTAGTAATAGCATTTCAATAATCTTAGGCAATGTGAAAAAAATTCAGGTGCTTCCTGTCACCCTGAACTTCAGGTAAGACCGGCACACCTCTGCCAACCACAAATGTACCTGCCAGGACAATGACATCCAATTGCACCAGGGTATGGCTGGCCAAATACAACAGACATTATCATCAGATGAAGACGCTTGACCTATCTCCTGATCTAAAACAAAACACAGGAGGAAAATAACGATGGTAAGAGAGTCAGCCAGGAGAAAATAAAATCAAAATAAGAATAGGGTTAAGAAAAAGCAGGCCATAGGATATTCTGAATGCATGTTGCCACCTGAGCTCAGCAATCAGGCACTGACACGTGTGAAAGGTGTCGTTTGTGCCCTGACTATGCGTGGATGCAGCCTCGGGGTTTACACGGTTCTGGATGGTTATTTTTATACTTTGTTAAAAAAACCCCTACTGCCTGCAGCACGTGGTCTGTCACACTGAGTAGAGATGTCAGTCCAGACAGCTCATGATTGCAATCCAGCTCAGGGAACTTCTCTTACTTTCTGGTTCATTTAAATATTTATAATTGCATTTCAGATGAGATTCTAGGATTGTATAACACAAAAAGCATTTGTAAGTTGTTTAGCACACACTCCTACATGAATATAAACACATAAAAACATATCATAAGAGCTGAGCTAACTGCTAATACTGTTGCACAGTTACTGAATATCAGCAAAAAATATCACAATCAACTATCATCCTTTTGGATAATCTTCTCCAAGTAACAGAACACGCCACAGGAACTTGGGAGAGATCCCTGCTCCTGAATGCTCGTACTTACGCAGTATGTTCACTCTTTTCTGAAGCCTATGAATTCATAAAACTTTCTAAAGCATCAGAGACTATCAGATTGCTAAGTGTTACTTATCAGTAACTTTGTCACTAAAAGGTTGTCGTCTGGAAAGAATGTATTTTGTAAGGTGAAAAGGTTTCTTCCTAAACGTTTCCTGTTTCTGGCCTCTTGCCTAGAAAACCTCCTATCGACATTTCGCTGTTAACCAGGTGCACTCAGGACCTCATCATCACTATTCACGATCTAAGAATAAGAGCTATAAATAAAAGTTACAATACATTAGAGAAACAATCACAAGTCAAAAGTCAATGTCAAAGCAAGAATCTGTAGAGCTTGGCGCTCAACTAGCAGCATGTTCATTTTTCCCTTAAGGTATGTGGACAAACTCTGCACATTGCTTTGACTTTATCTGCTCCTCTTTTAACTCTCTTTAGACAAAAACCTGAAGACAACAGTCCATTTCGGTGGGAAAAGTAAATATTTTTACAGATGAGAAATATGAGAGTCACTTGCCAGGAGGGTTTGCACAGCCACCCTGGAAACACCTAACCGGAGTCAATCAGTTGGGGAGCATAAAAAGAGTAACTTCCAATTTAGGTGAACAACTAGAAAACACAGAACAATAATTTGACAATCTTGAGGGTAGCAGCTGCAACAAGTAATTTGTGAGCAATCTCTAGGCTACCATATATCTCCATAAACCAGTCACTGAAACATTCTTTGTAATAAGCAAGTTCATAAAACCCAAACCTGTGCAGAGCAGTATCGTTCTCTGCCTGCTCAGGCTAGAAATCCTGCCCTCCACTGAGTATGCAAAGGATTTCCACTTGACTACAACACAGGCTCTATTTCACCCCATTTCCATGAGTAACTGTATTTGAAGGGTTAAACAATATTTACAACATCTGAAATAATTAACAATTGGCTATTTAAACACATCCATACAGTACCAACTAATCATCTGTTTTTCTAAAGATATGATCTTGCAGTATGTTTCCCAAGACCTCTTCCTGTCATGCTGAAAGCCTCCAGGGCTGACCCCCTATTTCCAAAATGAAGTTGAAGCTTGAAAAGGGGAACAGTGTCAAAAAGAAGTAGCACCTACTCAGTCTGTCAAGATGAGGAACATTTGCGCCTGGTATGACAGGCAGCATGTGGACAGCACAGAACACACAATTCCTGCTGTTCCAAAAGCCCATGAAAATAACTCTCAGTACAGACAGAAATGATGGAAGAAAAGAGAAGGAGAAATAATAATTTTATAATTTGCTTTTCAACGTGTTGAAACTGTGGCATCCTAAATGCAAATGTTATGAGGTCAAAAGCATAATTCTTCTTATCTTTCTTTAGTTCCCTTACTCAGAAGAAAATATTACAAACACAATACTCTCCCAACAATCTCCCTAAGCTTTAATGCTAATGCAGAAACAAACATCAACAACATCAGAAAGAATTTCTCTCTTGACTGGATTTGCTCTGGTGAGACTGGTCTTATTTCATGATTGGGCTTATTTGAGGAGCTAAAGCCAAAGCCATAAGTAAGCACACAAACTGAAATGCTTTTAGTAGCTTTGCCCACTGTGGTAAGTACTCAGAAGTTAACAAGGAACACAGGGAAATCTCACTTCTAAAATGTGATTAGTGTTTGTTACCCCGTATCTCTGCATGTCCTACAGCAGAGCAGGGCACCAGACCCCGTGGAGCAGCAGAGCACGTGTGTGAATGGAGGGGGACCAACCCTGCACTGCGGGATCACCAACTGCCCCTTGGCAAGGACAGCGTGGGCTCTGGCCTCAGGAGGACAGGGATTGACTTCAGAGCAGAAAACACAGGTGACACAGCCACAAAAAGTAACCCAGTGCTGAGAGATGCAGTTTGTGACATTTGTTCCTGCAATTTGTGTGGGTCTCAGGGAGCTGGGCTGCAAGTCATGAGAGCAAGGAGCTCTACTGGACGGATTTTTTGACAGTCCATGTTACTGCAGTTGTTTTAATTGTATGTTTAAACACTTTTATGTTTGGTGTGCAAGTAAATCTGGGGCAGACAACTGCTGCCACACACACTGGACATAAGGTTTAGGTCATTTACAGTGCAGGAAAAATGATACAGTATTTTGAATATCTCTTTCAAGTTACAAGTCCACCTTGAAATACCATGTTCAGTGTGGCCCTTCTCAATGAATAGCATCCTTATAGAAGCCAAACAGCCATGGCACTTACAGGATTCCACAAGATGCTGTTGAAAGCCAATGAATATACACATTTTATCTGGCCATTATTCCATCTCTACATGGACATATTTAGATTTTTCAAGCTTTACAATAGGTGTCTCATATTCTACATAATTTGTTTCTGCTTCTTTCATACATCATTTTCTCAGAATAACCATTTAATGCTTTAGTGCTATCACATCTTTGCATCATGTTTAAAAAGAAATTTCTCATGATTCTTTCTTCCTGTCCACCTTTTCCTAAGCATTAACTTCCCCTGGCTTTGAAAAATCATACTATCCATGTTCTCTCTTTCAAAAGAGAAATCTCTCTTTCAGAGGAAGTCTCAAAAAGCCTCAATGTCTCTCAATATTTTAATGTCGCGGGTCAAGGACCAAAATAAAAAACCCCTCTAAAATTGTTTTGGTTGTAGGAAACTTGGAGAGAGTCTATTTTTTGCAGAAATGACTCTACTAGGGATCGCCTTGTTTTGACAACAGTTCCATACATTTCCTTCTGAGCATAAAGATTTTCCTGTGTGTTTCTTTCCAGTACCCTTCACTTACATGGCATGATTTAAGCAACACTGAAACAGCTATTACAAGGACAAAAATGAAATTGTTTCCTCTCACCATCAGGGAGGCCACAACTCCAGTGATTCTGTTTCTTGTTGTATTAAATAAGCAAAACTGGAAATGATAATATGCAGAGATGTAGCATGAACTCACCACAGATAGACTGAATGATATGAAACCTGACATTTTGCCATCTGTTTCTCTCCAATAAATGTCTTTTCTACAAGATTTCTTGTCCCCTCACCTCCTCTTCTTCGCAAAACCCTCCCGATTGAGCAGTTTCTGATCTGGGAACGCTGCTGGGACTGAGTGGCTGAGCTTGAAGCCATCTCACCTATGTGCTGCTGCTGCTTCAGCAACTAGAGCACAGGCTACTGCTTCCACCAAAGCCAGCAGATCCTGCAGATCCCAGCTGGTGCAGCACCCACAGGCACTGCAAAGGGACACCTGGGTGACCACCACAACAGTGTCTCAGCCAGGGTTCTACTGTGCTTAACATCTCAGGATCTGCATGATGCACATTGGAGAAGGAAAAGGAAATGGGGTTTCAAACACTCTAGCTTTCCAAGTGGCTGAGGGCAAGTGGGAGTCACTTCTGTACGGATTTCAAGCTACCAAATCAGGCTACTGACCTGTGGGTACATCAGGGCCAACAACACCTGTTCCAGCCTAAAAGGACGTTCCCTGCCACAACCGTTTTCTGAAGTCTCAGGACCTCAGATGACAGGGTACAAAAGTTACCATTTATACAGCTGAAAATGAACTGTGCAGCTCAATGTTCCTAGATAGCAATAAGATTTCTGATTACTTTACCAGTACCTCAATTACCTCAACCTTCTTCCTAATTCTGTTCTAGCCCCATAAAGCATGGCCACTTCAAACCTTCTCACTTATTGCACCTTCCTGAACCAGTGGATGATCTTGCTTGCATACTCTAAGAACAAAGAACATCCTGCTTAGTCCCACGTCAAGACATATGGCCGGTTTTGTTTTTCTTTGCATTGACAACCTAGAGTGCTGTTTTCCAAAACTGAGCAGAAGTAAAAGGCCTACAAGGAGGCAAACTGTCAAGCCAAAGCAGTAAAGGCTTTATGGCTCCCCTAATGCTTAGCATAAAGCACCAAGGAACATTTGAAAGTTAGCTGTAATGTCTAAATTTTTTAAGTGCAGTCTCTTTGCAGAGAAGATGCATGTTGCTATTTCAGTGGCTACATTTCTCGTGCAACTGTTGGGCTGAACTACTTCCAAGCAAAAAATAGATCTTAGTCCATGTGCTCAGAGTGTTTTAAAAAAATTAGGAAACAAAAGTATGGCTGAGGGTAATTTCTGCCAAATGAATCACCAAATATTTCACATGAGCAGCAACGTAAATGCTGCCAGAACCTAAGTGGTTAAACCATTCCAAAACCTGTGATAATTAGTCAGTTTTTTTCCCTAGTATTTGGGTACTTATTGGGCAATTCATCAGTGCAATACACAACAGCATTTACTGTGTGACCATTTTCCTAACCAACCACCAAACCACCATGAGCCCAGTGTAAGAATACCAACAAACAGCGTGTGTCACTGGGGGAGAAAAAGGCATGTCTGAAAGGGTGGTGAAACAGGTATTTATGAGCAGAACTGGGCTGAAAGAGATGGAGAGTTTGGGAAACTGGTCTGGCCCTGTGGTAGTTAAGGTCTCTCCAGCCTCTGAGAAATGGGATGGGATTGTGATGCTCCTTAGTGGAGCTCACCAACACCTCTAAAATTATCTGGAACCCAGAAGTGAGAAAGGGGACAACACAACTATAAAGAACAGCATTAATGAGGAGAAAAAACCAGCACAAGAACTCAGATACATACCAAGCTTTTAATGGCCTTTTCTTTAGCTGTTTGTATTTTGCCTATGAGCTCGAGATTCCTCTAAGATCTAACAGCATCCAGCCTTCACAGCATGTTTACACTGTTTCCCAAATGATTACTGTGGCAAGATTTCTATAAAAAAACCTTTTTTCCTGCCTGTCACTGAAGATGTCACATTTGACTGTCTTTATATTTTATAATACATCAGCCAGGTGCTGCTCCTGCCAAAAAAACCCCAACATCTTCTGCATATTCCAAATTGCAATAGCTTATACACCTACCAGGTTATTCACTTGCTTTTAATAGTCTGAGACACTGAAAAGAGGAGAAAATTTAAGTGTTGCCCAATAAGTACTATGTAACGACTCCAGCCACTGTATGCAATTTCATTTCATACATCCACCTCTCTCAGGAAATAACACTTCTGCAGCTGAGTGTAGGAGCCATTTTCATGTCCATTCCCTTTACTGAAGCCACTAAAAGAAAATCAGA
Source organism: Cephalopterus ornatus (assembly GCA_013396775.1). Taxonomy (NCBI): domain Eukaryota; kingdom Metazoa; phylum Chordata; class Aves; order Passeriformes; family Cotingidae; genus Cephalopterus; species Cephalopterus ornatus. The sequence continues at coordinate 2,101,181 of VZRE01013728.1, read as the reverse complement.
GCGATGCACTTGATGACTTTGGCATAACTAAAAGAAAACTTCACTCTATAAAGGGGAGCCTGTTTTTTCTCCTTATTTGGCAGTAAAACATGTACTGATTGTGAACATGGCTTGAATACAAAGTACATTGTAATCGAGCTGTACAAGCATTTCAGTTTTAAGATGGCACTTCTAATCTTTCTCTCTCAGTTTTATGATCCAAAGATTATGATGACTTAAAACTCAGAGTTTACAGTTGTTTAAAAAGCATACTTAGACAATTGAAAAGCTTATTGCTTAGGAGCCATTATTCATTCACAAATTAAAATTATCAGCAGAGGTAATATATTGCTTTCAATGAGCTCCTGTATTCTTAGTTCACATGTTTTGACAAAAACACCTTTGACAAGCCAAATCGTTACTGTACATGGGGGAGCAGTCAGTATAGTCCAGTGCCCTCTCCCCTATCATGGCTTTAATTAGCTGGTTTAAATAAAAAAATTCTGTTCCAGTCTGTTTTGAGATAGGATATCCCAAAGGAGTTTTTTCCTATTGCCTAATAACATGAAAACTGGCCTGTGTTCTAAATCCTTTCCAAAAGCTGGCCTTTTTTTTAATTATTATTTTTCTGTTGCCAAACCTTGGGGCTGTTGCTTCTCTTCTAGACCTTACTAAGCTCTTGGCCTTATCATTTGCCTCATGGGGTATTTCTTTTCCCCGGGCTGTGAGATGACTGAGCAAAGAGCAAAATTTAAAAAGTAGCTGGAAAAAACGAATAGAAAAAAATCGTCATCCCTTACTCTTAAATGAGCAAGTCACCAAGTTTGGCTGTGGAAATTCCCCAGGCAAAGGTCACAAGAGGCTGGGAGAATATTGTAAGGCAGCACCACTACCCATCCCTCCTGCTCCTCCGGGGACATGGGCTGTAGGCAGCCAGACACGGGGTGACAGCCTGGATGGGCCTTTGCTCTTCTCACACCTGCCTGTGCACGTATTTCATCCCAGAGGACTTCATCATTCCAACTACAGGGATAACCCTCACTGGAATGACGACAGCTTACACACCTCGGGCATACAATCAAAGTTAATTGGGAACTGTGTGTCAAATGGACAGAGCAGAGGGTACACTTAGCAGTTTAGACAAGACTAAGTTAATGAAACACTAAAAATTAAATATCAGGCTGGAGATCTTCACTTTAGATAGAATTTCTCTCTCAACAGGTAGATGTAGAGCTGGAAATTCACCCGCAATACAAACAGGGGATAACTGGTCATTGATCAGCTTTTGGAAACAATGAAATGCATTTTTACCAAACACCAGCATTACTCAGAAGATTCACAGCTGCTGGCTTGAGTGTGTCTCTACAGCTGTCTGGGCTTTGCAGGAGGAGGGGAGCCACTCTATCTCTCTGATAGAAAAACTGGGGAGATGCCAAGGAGGGATGTGAAAGGATCTATTCATCCAGTGGTCAGCAGTGGGAGCGCTTAGGGGACTCAGGGACTAGACAACCATAGCAGACAGGGTCGGCAAATCTGCAGTTGCGTCCCAAATCATGTTCCCTGATACACGGGGAATTTCTGGTAGAAATCCAGAAGAAAAAAAAACACATGGTGACTTGTTGCAATAGGTTTAAAGGTATTTAGTTGTTTATACAAAGAGAACCATTGAACTGCTAAGTGGGTTGTTATTCCTGTGAGGGGAGGACAAGTGGCACATTAGCTCATTTCATTATTAAATTAGTATCAGATTAGTGTGTTTAATTCATCTAAATAGTTCTGATCCAGCTGAAGTTGGCATATTTAAACCAGTTTGATGCTGGCATGTCATAATTCATTAGCTATTTTCCTTAGCCAGTTCAGGGAATTTGAGAAGACTCAGGTGCACCCGAGGAGCAAGGAGGCAGAGACTGACTGCTTTTCCCTGGCTCTTTCTCTCCCCTTTTCTACACTAACTCTGCTGTCGATCACTATTGCCAGCTAGAGCTGAGTCTGCCAATCACTCTGACACTCTGCATTTCCCAAACGAGGGAACTCTCCTGTGAAAACTGTTGACTTGGATTTAAATATTATTCCTCACAGTATTATTTTTTACTACCTGCTACAGAATTTCTGACTGCACAAGATGAATGCTCGTGAAGACTTCATTTAAACAGGAACATGACAGAATTGATAAATCTGATGACAAGAGCAAGAACAGCCAAGAAGGAGAGAGACCTGTGTGTTATCCTGCCCACCCACTGTGCTGAACATGAGACTTGGGGTGTGTCACATTCTCTGTGTATCCTAACCAAACCCAGCCTTACAGCACACTTGACATTTTATAGGATAAAGGGATGACCTGCTGACCCAAGTAGAATAACACAATATTTTTAGATGTAAAGCCACTGGGACTCAGCATATGTAGTTGCTAGAACTGTTACAAGACTACTGGCACAGGTCCAAAACTAGCAATAAAGAGGAAAAGCAAAACTATCAATAAATAGGAAAACAGGACCCCTGCAGTCAGATGGGAAAATTCTTTGACCTGCACAGGTTGTTTATGTCTTTGGAACATGGTGTTTGGTCACTGCTGCTCCCCCAAACCACAATGGTAAGTGAGAAAACACTCTGCTTTCATGTCTCTCTCCCCACAAAAGCATCTTTACAAACTGACTCTGGGAAGGAGTCGTTCTGGACCAATAAACAGCTGTCCTCAGAAGAGGGTTTCCTCCTCATTTGCTTGGACTAGGGATTTCTTCACTCAGGTAACACTGGAAAACCATCACTGCGCAAAAATCCTCAGTTCCATGGTTAAAGTAAGGTGAAGGAAGCTCACCTTGCGTTGTCCCTCCCGTGGGATTTCAAGAAGTTCATATCACGGTATCTGGACAGGAACGCCACGAGCTGATCATTTGTCCTGCAAGAGAAAGAACAAAGGGTGCACAAATTACACTGTGAAAACCCCTATGTCTAGAACAATTTATAAACTTATTGTTCTCATTTGGGGACCAGCCACAGACTGAAGGAGGTGGTTTCTGAAAAAATTTCCATCCTGCTGCTAAACTTGCTAAAACCTGCTAAAACTTCCATCCTGCTGCTCCCTCTACTCAGTAAAATGTACTTGGAAGGAACCACAACTCTATTACATCTTAACGAATTTCTTATCAACTTTTGGCAGGTATTTTAAGCACTGTAACAGAGTAGGCATTAAGTAATACTGCTCAACACTTCTTAAGTATGAAACTCCAGCTGTGAGATGACTGCATCGATAGTCCCATTTTACATGCTTTGCTAAATATTTCCTAGGGAATTTGGTTAAGTATCTATTGGTATTTTATTTGTTTTCATCCTTGTAATAGAGAAGAGGCCAAGGTTGGAATGCATAAAGGAGAGAATTTTGATGTTAAAATGCCAATAGAATTAACAGGAACAAGGGAATTTAGAAGGTTAATTCCAATTAGTATGACAGGCAATCTGACACCAGTATTTTCAAAATTTCAGCTGACATGTCCAAGAATGTATTTACGCTTGACAGCTTTTGTGGTCTGTTATTTCTTCAACAATGGAACAAAAATGTTCTCTATTTATCTAGGTCAGCATATTTAGGAAAACTGAATAAATCACATTAAAATGATCTTAATCTCCTGAGTTGCATTCAAAACCACAACCTTATAGATACAACACCATTTAAGCAATGGTCTGTAATGAAGCTGATGACAGAAAAACTCAAGATAAAACAGCTGTCAATAGTACTATATCTTAAAAACATTTCATTATTATAAGGCACAGAAAACCAAGTTAAACCCAAATCCTGTACAAAATGTGTTTAACTTCTCAGGTCAGGCTGCAACAACTTGGAAATGTTATCAGCCAAGTAAACTATTTTCATAATCTCAACTAGACCAAATGAATTATCTGTTTATCAACCAGCCTGACAGACCAGGAGCCCGAGACCCTCCTCCTACGCTCACTTATGTGAGCTGAAATACCTCCCAGGGTCACTCTGCATCTCAATTTGGCAACCTCAGAAAACTGCTTTCTGTATAGTAAGCTGTGCAGATTTTCACATTTGCTGCTCCAGTGACTCTCCATCTTACTGGGATGAATAGGCATTTAGTGAATTTACTTAGCAATGCTTCCACATGAAATGGTTTCAATGGCTGACATCTTCGGATGAGTTTCTAGGCAAAAGCTGGCACACAAAGATGATCTTTAGAAATATAACCAACTTTGGAAGTGCTTGAGCTTTAATTTCCTTACAGGATAAAAATCAAATCATCCAAAGTAACAATCCACACCACTCAATAAAACATCATCATTTCTAGATTGCTGACCAACCTATATTTTGCTGTTCACCAGCACTCTACCCACCGGGACTTGGGGCTGCCATAGAAACTGCTCAATGCTTTTCAGTTTTTAGATAATCCTTATAAATGCCTAAATGATGTTTAGCTCTCAAAGTAATCAATAATTGACATTTTCCTCTTCTTGAAAACATTGGTGGTATCTTGGTCCTACTTTGAATATTTTTAATTTTTTTTTTTTTAAAGAACTTATACAGAATTTTACTCCTTCTCAATTAATATGCTTCTTTTCATGTGTTGACAACATGGAATTCTTACATCATATTTCCATTTGGTAAAATTTGGTAAAATATACAGATATTTGACATTTAGATTTATGCAGTCAACCAATTCCGTGCTCAGCATGACAGCACACTGAATTTCTATTAAGCTTTCATTCAAAATGCTGCTTCTGCCCCCAGTATCAGGAGGATGCTGCACATCACCTCTGAATTACTCCACCACAAGACATTAAAAAGAAAATCAAAGGTACTGAACATGCCATAGACGTTAATGCATTTGTTAAAATCCTCCTCACCTTTCAGAAAACTTTGCCTTCAGGGGTAGATTTCCTAAATGCCTCTGGCACAGATTGCTGCCACACTTCTTCATGTACAGCAGCAGCGGAGTCTCTCTGCCATGGCAGTGCCTCTGGCACTCCTTCTGAGAAAGACTAGAGACTTGGGCCTATTTTTTCCTCTAAGTAAGGCAATTGAAAACTGAGATTTTCAGAGGAAGACATCACTGGGAGCAACATCAACTCCACACTGCCAAATTAAATTCTGCTATAGCTCTGCAAGTTTCAGGGGTAATTCACTGAGCCTAAATTTGGCATAAAATCTTTTACTAACTATCATGGTATAACAGAAAGTAACAAGTGCAACACAGCCTTCCTAAGAAGGAAATAAGAAAGTCATGGGCATAGGGAGAGTAGGTCTTGCTACTGATTAAAATACACTGATATACCTACGACATTCCTCTCAGTTTCCCCAGTGTGTAACGCAACACGGATACGGACTGAGGAGAAAGCCTTTCCTCAGGTGGTGCCCAAGGCTGGGGCTGACAGATGCATCCACACAGCTCCCACTTTTATTTCCTTTTATTATTAAACTCATTCAAAGTGTGAGGCACCAGGGAGAAGGATTAGTCAGCTGGTTACCTGTGTCATTAGCAGGAAGGGAGGATGGTGTGAGTGTAGAGAGACTGAGACTCAGGTCTGCAGCACACAGAGAGAAATAGGAAACTAATCCTCCAGTGAACTCCAAGTGTGGAGAAAGCTTGCATGTGTAGGAGGGCTTCCATGAGAAGATGACAAGTGAAGACTGAGGGGGAAACAAAGCATGTTTGACTTCACGGATGTAGATTTGGTGTTAAGCAAGGGCAGGTCTGCCAGCTGGGATGGGGGTGCCCATCTCTCCCAGACCTTTGCTGAGGTCACCTCACTGAGGTCCTACAGCTCCCCTCCTGCAGCAAGGGTGGACAGAGGTTGCAGGGGCAGCGCACTGTGCCCGCCTGCTGAGATGCCACTCAGCAAAACTCAGCCAAGCCCCAGCAGGGCTGAGCTCAGAAGGTGGGAGCGCTCGGCTGGGCAGGCAGTGGGGCTCCAGAGGCTGCAAAAGCAGCTCCAGGGCTGCCAGTGATAACCCACAGCACTGCTCAAACTGGGGACATGGCTGAGCCCCTGGGCTGGGGCTCAAAATTAGAGTTTTGACATATGAATAGCCCCAGTGAAGTGACTGTTATTCCTTACTTGCCTGACTCATCCCCACAGTTTCCTTTCCCAGGGTTCAGCCCTACAGAACCCAGACATACAGCAACTGTAGCAGCTCTTTGTCAAGAAACTATTTCTAGAAGGTCCCTAGAGAAGAAAACTGGAATTCTGGGGCAAACTGATCTATTCAGAATTAAGCATGATATTACTTCATGGTTAAACATTCAATGTGCACACAAGAACCTGGAAGTGGAAGAGCTGAGTGAATTGAATTTTGCTACCTTCTTTTTAATAAATTTTCCTAATTATGTTTAAGCTCACTGATTGCAATAAATTATTAGTTTAATATTCATTAACAGTATTGTAAAGTACTAGGAGATGCCATCGCTGCCAAGACACCTGTGGCAGGAGAGTTCCTCTCCTGGCTATTCCCAGCCCCAGGCTATCCTGCCTCGCTGCCCGCTCCCTCCTACACAGGGAGGGCACGTGCTCAGACTGGCTCACCAGCAGCTGCAGCTGCCAGCAGTCCTCCATCACCACCAGAGGAGCTGGGGAGGGAGGAGAGCAGTCCAAGAGACAGAGAAGAATTATTGCTAATTCCCACATACCCCTATAGCATCCAGTGCTCTCTGAAAGCTTCGCTCCTGCCTCTGCTGGGGACGTGGCAGCACTTGGCAGCGTGGCTGGGTGGGATCTTCCTACTCCAGTAAGGGACCTGACCTGCACTGGCCCTTTCACTGTTGCTGGCACACATGTGGGTGTGTGCACAGCGTGCACGGGTAACCTAACAAAAGGATACAACAGCAGAATGATCCAACAGAAAAAAGCAAAAGACCTCTTCCTGAAGGGAGCACTTACAGCAAGATGATCAACCACACAAATGCAGCACAACAATACAGGGAAAAAAACCTCTCATCGCAGAGTTCAGCTTTCAGACCCTGGATGTGCAGCCTGACCCTCTCACCGATGCTTCCAACTCCTCCTCCCTCTCCGAAGACAATTTAGTGCAAGGGGAGGCTCAGAGCAGCCTTACCCTGGCTGTAGTAAGAAAAAAATCCAAGTCTGCCATCTAAAAATGCAAAGAAAAGGCAAGGCTATATTTAGCCTTTGCTATCCATCACAGAACAAATATTAGCATGGCAGGCATTTCTCAGCAAGGCTGATCCCTATAACAACAGTCATTCGTAAAATGTGTCATAAAAATGAGAAGAACAGATACGATTTCAGAGGCCAACTGCATGTGGAAGGCTCCAGGTGACTGTTAACATCTCAGCTTTTCCAACAGTGTTGTCTTAAATGGTTTGTTTTGTCTTTCAAGTCAGGTTTAACTGAGGAACAAGATAATGGAAGAAAACTATTGCCTTAGCAGCTCAGCTCGCTGGAGTACTTGAGAGATTAGAGTTCTGCTCCAACACCAGCGCTGCCATCTGGGCTGGGAAGTTGCACCTGTGTATTTCAAAGCATCAGCTTTCTGCATTTGGATGCTCCAGGCACTGATCAGTCATCACACGGGATGCAGCTACTCTCAGTGCAGCTCTGCCAGTGCTGTATGATTCTCAAGGCATTTTATTAGCAATACAATCATCTTCTCTGTACTTTCAATTACTGCTTCCCATTCAACTATTGTCTGTTTCCTATGGAAAAGAAAAGAACTAACATAGTCAAAAAAGAGTAGAAGTCTTTTATAAATGTCACACCGCTGAATAAATCTCTTCCTAGTGAGAGTACATAAATGCCTGGGTACAAAGGAGATGTACTGAGAGAAAAAGAATATACTCCATTGTTGCCATCCTGAGCCACTCTACAACCTATTTTCTATAAATTCAAGGCTTCAGATGGCATTTATAAAATAAATAAATAAGCCCACTGCTGAGAAGCAGCAGCATGCTTAAATGAAAATCCTAAAGAGACCATATAAGAGAATTCCACCAAGGATTAATGAACAAATGTGATTAAAACTATCTACAGCTCTGGACTGCTGCCAAAATGCTGCCAGCAGTATTTGATATGTAAATGCTTAAAACATTTGCTATGTGTACTGCTGCTGATGCAAAGCCTCTATAGAGAGTTTCTCCATCTAATTAGAGATATTGGTTTAGCAAACTTTGGAGTCTATAAAAATCCTCAATGTCTCATTATTCTTTTAAAATAGAATATTCATTTGTTTGGAATGTTTTCAGCTATATCCCATGAAACCCTGAAAAGCCTTCAGCTAATGAAAAACTCTAGCCCTATATCAGCGAATAAACCCCACAGCTTTTATGATAATAAAATACTCACCACATGCACTCATTAAAACTTTGTAACTTGTTGCTTTTGACTTTCCTTAAATATTCACTAGGCAAAAAGTAAACTGCTCAATTTCCAATTATTTTATAGTGCAATTTCAACACAAGCATTTAAAACATCCAGGATCTTATCCAACACACCATACAATAGTGCAATCACCGTGCCTCTGATCTGGTGAAGCACTTAACAGCATGTGCTTAACTGTAGCACGCTTGGAGCTCTCCTGAAATGATGCAACTTTCACACCGTATTCTTATAAATTACTTTATGGGTAAGGATCTACATGTCCATGTGCTGGGAAGCAGCATGTGCAATGGTTACACACAAGATTAAGAGCTGAGACCTATCCTTTTACTAATCTTAGATCTCTTAGGCACACAGGTACACTTATTAAGGTGACTTTTCCAGCGAGGGAAATCCAGTTGTAACTCAGATTGTCCATATCTACCACAGATATATCACACCATTGGTTTAAGACTTAACTCACTGGTGTTTACGAAACATTTTTTAAAAATCCCCTCAGTTCCAGGAGTACCTTTGAATTGATCTTAAGAATTCATGTGTCTGTGACAATGACATTTTCTGAGCATCCCTGCTGGTGCAGTAAAAAATAAAGAAATAAGAAAAATACTACCCTGTAATAGCAGGTCATATACAGCTCTTTTTTTTTTTTCTCACTATTTTAAAATAACTCCAAGTTGCAAGTTACAAAGCAAGTTACTGTATTTTGCAATAAAATTATGAAATACATTAGTTTTTCTTTCATAAATCTAATTGTATGCAATTATCAACATGTATGCCTATCAACAACAAATGCACTGAAAAACAATTGAATAACAAAAGCTTCTGAAGTACCTTCAAAACATGCAACTGCACAGGACCTGATACACATGAAAATAATCAAAGAAAATCAGCTACATACAGGATGACTTAAAATAAACTCATATTGATGCATTCAACTCAGAGGTATTTTGATAGAAATGAAGAAAATATTTTACACTGATTTGCTAAACAATTTTCTATTTATTTTTCTATTTAAGTATATGAATCATCAGCACATCATCACCATTATTTACTTTTTTTCATCTTGCTAGTCCAGAACTTGAGTGCCTGACAGATAGCCTTTGCTAGAAAGGCCTATAATTGCCTATTTCCAACAAAGATTTTGAAGTAAAGGCAGAGATGTATGACTAATTCAGATAAGGGCTAGAAAACTTGTTAAAGGTATATATTGTAGTAAAGCAAAATCCTTTCCCACCACATTCACGAGAGATGTCAGTTTAGTTGAACTGCATGAAAGCATGAAAGAATTGCCCATTTTTATCAGTGCTGGCAAAAACTGTTTATCAAGCCTGGCTGGCATTCCCATTACTCATATTTCGAAATTAAAACAATGCAGATTAGTGAAAACACAGCAATGTGGGGCTTAGACTCTGCAAATTACAGCCTGATCTAAAACACTTCACATTTTTTGATAAGTAGCCCAAAGATTCATAGACTCATATGCTTACTCAGCATTATCTCAGCTCCAAACATGGAATCATAGAACTGTTTAATTCGAAAAAGACCCTTAAGATCATCAAATCCACCACTGCCAAGCCCACCTCTAAACCACGTCCCCAAGTGCCACTCTCCTAAACTAAGGTGCCAATCTTGAGCCAGCAGATTTCCTGTTGGCACTGGTGCATGTCATGTTCATAAGCACAAGTTTCTGTTCATGGGCTTGTGCGAGCTATTTATGAGACAGAGCTGCCACGTTTGCCTGTTTCCCACTTCAGTCTGTCTGCCTGGCGTACAGGCAATTTGTGCAGTCATATTAGAGTCTGTTTATCATGGCTCTGGCACATTTATAGCTTGTTTCCAGCCTTTTTTGGCTTCTGATCCCACCAACAAAAATCTACAAATTGAAAAAAACAGCCTAACAGAAAACCTCCTGTTTTAATTTCTGTTCTCTGGTGGAGTCAATGGTTAAATATCATCGCCCCTGCTGTGGTTAACAGGCATGCAAGGGATAAGCAATGCATGTGTTTTGGGTCTCTTCTGCCTTTACAGACAGGATGCAACGCCCTCCAGCAGCAGAGTGGAAGGTGTCTGACTCTGGTCCATGGTGGGTCCGTGGAGTGGCACAGCTGCCACTCCAGAGCCAGGCCAGGATCCTTGGCAGCAACACTCCAGCTCAGCTCAGCTCTCCCCTGAACAGCACAACCAATTACTTGTTCTTGTCCATATTTACTCCCCATGCCACGTGGCAGGCTTTCAGAAGACAAGCCAACAACAGTCATCCCTCTGGTTCAAGCTGAATTCTTCCCAAATTAATGATACACAGGGAGGAGAAGCATCAGTGCAGGCAGGAGCAGGTGAGCTTGCCCATGCTGGGAAGAACTTCATGGGAAAATTGTCACATGCAGGCAGATGGGTTCACACAAAGCACAATGAGGCCAATGTTCCCAGTCACTTTAGCTGACCTTCCACTAATAGCTGTCATTAACACTTTAGTCAGCAACTTTCCAAGGTAACTGCGGTTAGTACAAATGGAAAGAATTGTGATTTTCATTATAAAAATGCACTGGTTAGTGGGATGACATCAACAAGTCCAAGTTTGAACGTTTTTAACCTTCTATCAAGAGTGTAAGGATTGATTGAATGCAGAGTGTGAAGCTAATGAACACACGCTATCTGCTGACAATTTGGCACAGAAAGGCTGTTTTAATATTACGCTGTCAAAGGTCTATCATATTTTTCATTTCCATCAATAGGGAAGTTGAGTGTTGACGTAAATGATCATTTTGATAGACAGTGAGCAGGAAGCAGCAGTGTACCTGAAGAGGTCAGCTATACAGCTTTAAGCCACATTGATATTTACATTGAGATGCACGTTTAAAGAGGATTCGTGCTCAGAATGCCTAAATGTAATGAGGTTATTTACTTAGGTTTAATCCTACGAGTTAAAAACCGCAATGTCTTTGTTGTTATTATCTCTCATTTTCAGCATATTTCTATTTAAAAACTTTTATGACAATAAGGGCTTTCTCCCTCTAGAAAAAAACTTACAAAGTGACAGAAACATTGGTAAATGCACTTTCTGCCCATTCTTCTGTGAAGTGTACGTTTGAAGAAAGCGGTACAAAAATTAAACGCATTTTGTTCCTTAAAATACTAATATTTTTAGTACCCTCAATAGTGAGACAAGTTCCTTCTTGCAAGTCCTTTAATCAATGGGAAAAATGCTTTTTTCTATCCTCTTTGCCACTGATAAAGCCCTATACAAAGGACAGCATTTCATTCTGTTTCCATATTTGTAATGCTCCAAAATCAGTGCAGGGCACTGAGTTTATGCTAGTGTAAGCTAGACCATAAACCCAGCTCTGTTCTTGTAACAGGTCACGGGAAATCATAACAAAGGTTTTGTGGTGTTTCCCAGTTTAGAGGCTGTGAAAATGTGTTGTTAGCATGTGTGCCAGTGTATTGATAGATGAAAATCAGCAGTGTCTTCCTATCACTCTGAGAACTACTCTGTTTTTCCTTGCTTACATGTCTCATGGTAGGTAATTCTCCATAAGAAAAATCCCTGAGCAACCACTTCTTTCCCAAAGGCCCATTCATTGTGTCAGAGTGGCAGCAAATGTAATTGCTGCCAGTTACTACATCAGTTCTAACAGCTCTGAAATGTATTTGCCAAGATAATTTCACAGAGTTGCCTTTACCTGTTATTACAATAACAAGCCATTCCACTACTAATCACTGCCTCAATGCAGAGATCAATACAGAAAACTACCACACTGAACAAGCTAACACATGAACTCGATGGACCAAACATAAGCCATCCTCCTGGGGATGCCAGAATATCATTGGTAAGGATGCAGCACCACAAAGGGTTAAGACAGACACGACTATCCTATCTCACCAAAACATCTGAGTCCACTTAATATCTGCTGAAAAGTATCTTCAGAAAAAATATAAATGAAAGAGTACTGAAATACTTGACTAACCAGCTGCTAATATCCAAGGATATTTAATTATTAAAACTAAACATGATATAATTTTAGCTTTATCAAAGCACTGGGATTTTATTTAGTACAGAAAGATGCTCCCTGCTTTGAGTTTTCCCAGTGTTTGTCTGCTGCTGCATATTCATGTAGAACCTCATCTGCCTACACGATACATCCCATTTTGATGAAAACAATAATCACTGATTAAATAAGCAAGTGTAGTGAGCTGCAGAAATTATCAAGTTCATTACCCAAATTAGTGAGACTTTGTTTAAAGGAAAAAAAAAATCTCGATATTGGGCTGAATGGGATCTTTTTGTTTGTTTATACCGTGTATATTTTACAAATTTTGTCACCATCTCTAAAATTAAATTACCAAGAGTTTTATGTAAAAGAGAAGAAATTAAAACTAGATAGGAGCATAGATTTAAAGCAACCGTTCACTTGATCTAATTTGTACATTCCTGCAACCACCTGAAATTTTATTTGCACAAGTCAGTAAGAAAAATGATTTGCTCATTAGGTTGAGCAATTACAATTAAAAAATGCTCCCTTTCTTCCAAGAAAGTGGGAAGAGAGAAACTTTGAGAATGTTTTATGTGAAGTAAACTCAGTCATAAGCAGTATTAGTACTTCTGCCTTCTCCACCCTGCTCATCCCTGCAGAGCTTTGCCTGCAGACTGCAGAGTCTTGTCAGTCTGGGAGTACAATCCCACCGTCCTGCCGGAGCGAGACCCTCCGGCATCTGTGGAGAAAGGCAGCTGTGTGCATGGCACTCCCCTCCTGAGACACCTCACCCTGGGGCTGGGATCCTCATCACCACATGCAGGAGGATAATGTGAGGGTGACATGTGTAGCGGTGTCAGCCTGGGCCAGGCTGTATGGCAAGAGTGGATCTCCCCAGCAAATCCAGCTTGGATTTAAAGCCCATCATTGTGGACTCTGCGTTCCACAATCAGCAGTGACAGTCTTGCAGCTTAAGGCTCATGAGAAATCTTTGCTTTTCTGGATACAGTTGTTAAGATGCTACTTTTCCAGCTTAAATGTTAACTTTCGGTCATTTCTCGGTTTCTGAAACGTAACTTGCTCACCCACCCACAGGCCATGATTCACCCCCTCGCCCCACCCTCACACATCTGCCATGCCAGGAAATTAAAGCCATTCAACCCTATCTTCCCCTTTCAAAATCAGCACGTTCCTGACAGACACCAAAGATGGTTCACTGCAGGACTCAGGGAAAACATCCCTCCCTGCACACTCAGCTCGCCACTGAAGCCACTCCACCAGAGCCCCTCTTTGCAGGGCCACCTCCCAGTGGCTCTGAGCAGGTGAAGGCATGGCACACATGCTCCCAAATGTGAGGGTCCAGCACCTTCTCAAAGCTCACATTCCCTGCCGCCACACAACACAGTGGCCACCTGGAACTTCATGTCAATGATGAAATGGAAATCGCTCACGCTAAGTGAGTTCCCTGCAAGCAGCAGGGAACTGAGAGCACCACACTCTCGCTGAAAAAGGGAGAAGGAGAGGCCTTTCTGAGGGGCCACAACGAATAAATTAGTCATACTGGTATTGTGTCTTGCCATCTCCCTGGTTAATTTGCAGCACAGACCTACACAAAATCTGGCCAACTTAGTCTGACCTGAGAGCAGATGGTCCTTCTGATACAGTGGGAATGATGGACCTGGGTAAAAAAACCTGTTTTTTCCCCGTCTCACACTTTCTAAGGAAAAGGAAAGAGGGAATTTACACTCATGCAATGGGCAGCTTTAATCTCCCAACTAGAGTTATCCCCAGAGAAGAGTGGTGGGACTCCACCAGCAGAAAGGGCTGTGTGGTGTTCTCTGTGCCACGGTGCAGCTGAGAGCTCTTCATCCCCCTGATGAGACCCCTCTGCTGAGGCCCTTTCACAAACTCATTTAAAAGTAAAGTGAATTACTGTAAACCAGGCTCTTCCTGAAGCTCCTCCTGGGCCTGCCACTCCCTTTGATCCCTGAGCTGCTGAATCAACCTGTCGGAGTGCATCAATTCAAAGGACCAGAAGGCAAAACAGGGAAAACGGGGTCAGGCTAATGGGATTTAACATTAATTCTGCACCAAGGCTGAAAAGATGGAAGAACAGGGCCTGGGGGGCGAAAGGGATAATGAACTGAGAGTTGATGGAAGGAAACTTAATTGGTTTTAACAACAGAAGGTCAAATTTTGTTTCCTTTATTTGGGTTGAGCAATAATCTTATTTTGACAATGAGTGCCAGCTGATGACCTGCCCTACTCTTTGTTGGGACTGTTTTGGAGTAAGTAAAGAATGTAGAGCTGGGATATGGGGCACAAACATGTGGCAGAGAGGATGTCTGAGTGAGAAAACTGCAAAGGGAATTATAGATCCATTAACTGACATAACTGGGGCTGATGAGAAAACTACTGGGAGGGTGGGAAGCTGATGTTCCTGCTCACTGCTGTGCTTAACAGAGCTGCAACTAGAACAGTCTTATTTAATACCGAGACTAGAAGAGAACCAGTGGTTCACTTCAACTCAAGAAAAGACCATAGAAAAGGCAGTCTGTCATCTGTGATCTCCTGACACTGCCAAGCCCTGCTGTGTAGCAGTGACCTGGAGCGATGTCCTGGCTGTCTCTCCCGTCCTGGGCTGCAATGGTTCATGAACCTGGGGGTCCTCCAGGCACTCTGTGATCATACCCAGCACTGGTATCTCTTGACACGCCACATGTACCAGTTTCCCATCCCGAAGAAAGATCAAGGTGTTTCAGCCTTCAGCTGTAGTTCTGCAGCTGCCACCTGCAACGTGACTTGAGCCCTGTGGGAACAGTTTCAGTGCCTACATAACACCACCTATACAAAGGTACAGCAATGACACTGACCCTCACAGAGCAAGCAAAGCCACAGTCCCTGCAAGCCCCTGCCACAGAAACAATCTGGAAGCTACCTGACTGGCATGGTACATTGCATCTTCAGAACACAATGATCTGAGTTGGTGCTAGAATGTCCTCCAAAGCCACTCCAACTATTTAAAGCCATAATGTGACACAAATAACCAATTTGGATTTATAGATATTTTAGTTTTCAGCTGCCCCAAGAAAGCACTGTTGCAAGATTATTTGCCAGAAATTAGTTTGGGGCAGCAAACTTTTAAACGCAGATTGACTCTGTATTTGGAAAAGACTTGGCCCCAAACCAGTTCCTAATGTGGCAAAGAGTGCAATTATCCTGATGAAAGCTTATGGATGCTTGTGCCTACAGCTGGTTCATCAAGCAATGCTGAATGATGGATATAATTAAACAGCGTGTGGCAGAGTGGAATGTGTGCTACAATGAACCATTTAGGGCCTCATCCCTCCGATCAGCCTGGAACTACAGACGGATCATCACAAACACAGTCAACAGCATTCAGCACCACTATTTATATAGAGAGATTCAGAAGTATCATATAAATGCACTGTGACTAGCAGTGCTGTGCAGGACAAGCAGAAATGAAGTATTCAACTGTAACACAGTGCAACTGTAAAAGCCAACTAGTTCCTAATTCTATCTGGGATTGCACAGCAAAATTTAGGTCTGGAATTTCTGCACTACCAGGTCAAAGCTTCCACAGTATCTCAAGATACAAAGATTTGACGAGTTGACATTAGTCAGGAGTATTAAAAAAATTAAAAAAAGCTTGAGAAGAAGAGCCAGATTCTGTAGCATGTCCCTTAAGACAAAGAATACCACATACAGAGGTGGCTCTACTCTCTTCCAAACTCAAGCTCTGCAGCGCTGCCAGTGCACACAGACACTGCTTTGGGTTGACAGAGATGTGAGAGCTGAGCTGGGCCTCCTCTGGAGCACTTACAGACTGATCAAGGAGTTTGTTCCCCAAAGAAGAGAACAAAGGATAAGAAGCCTCTTAAGCAACTCCCATGTAAGGGAGTGCACTGGAAGATCTCAGCGCTTCCCACCTGCAACCGTCCTCCTTCACCCCACAGCTCTCGAGCCTGGGGACTGGAGCATCAGCACGTGGTGTGGTCTCAGGGACTTCACTGAGTGCCAGCAGCAGACGGAGCAACACTGGATGCCTCTGTCCGAGTAAATACAGTATTTCCCACCAGTGCTCCCCATAAATCACAGGGAGTGAGGCAGCTGGTGGCCAGCTGGCTTTTGCCTTGCACTATGATTCTAAAGAAAAAAGGAGTTTCCACTGGATCAAAGCAAGGGAAGAGGCAGGTGGGACTGTACACTTATGCCACTCACCCTTGCTCTGTAATCACAGTGGGTTACTACTGCGTTTTATTTATATAAAAGCACTTTTAAAAAACTATCTGTGGTTCCAAAGCAGCTTTAATTCTATTCCAAAGTATTTAATTCAAATCATCTGTTCAGCTCATTCACATGCAGTAATCCTGAATAACAAAATGTCAAAGTGCATCATTTAATATCAAGACAAGACCTGAATTTATGAATCAATTGGCTGAAAAATCTTAAACAGCAAATACCATTCAACTCTTACATTTTTAGCCCCCTTTTCAAGGGAAAGAATTAATCTATCCATCTCTCCCTCTCTTCTCTATTTCAATATCACCAGAGACTGAATCAGAAGAACATTTTGGCTCACCCTTTAATGGCCTTTTTGTTCGCAACTCTTTAAGAGTGACTTGGGAAAGGTATAATAGCACATGTTTTGTTATCTTCACTTTGAACTGCCACCAGATATTATTTTGCAGCTGCTTTATTGTAAGTGGCATCTGAAATCTAAACAAAAAAGTGTCTTAATGACAATTTCAGCAGATTTTTAATTTCCTGAGAGAATTCACCGTGACCACGAAGGGAGAGCATATTTAAAATGGAATGTTATAATAGGAATGTTTCCCTCTTTCAAGCAGTTTTAGCTTTTGGAATTTGATAATGATTTTAGTGAACTTTCAGAAAAAAACCCCACAAACAAACAACAAAAAAACCCCAACCCAAAACCAAGTTGCAGAGAGATTAAAGGTTCTCACAAAACCCAGGTAAACACCACAAGGACACCTGTTTCTCTGCAGCTTCTGTTACCCACTTCACACCTAATCCAGAGTAAAAGCAAAGTGAAGCAAAGTTGTGGGAGAGTACACAAGAGAGAAAGGTCACACCTAGGATTTCTCTAACGATCAACGTCCCACTACACACTCAGACCCCACTGCAGCTTCTCTCCCAGGAGTGCAGTGAGCAACTGAGTGCAACAAATTTTGCTAACCATGGATTTAAAGTACAAGAGCCGTTCTGCACAAAGGACTTGGTCACCCCACACTTTTGTCCACAAAGACAAGTTGTAAGTGAAAAGCAGGTTTTGTATACAGCTCTGGAGCTGTGAAGAAGAAATAGCTGAGCTGGCAAGATCCCTCATACTGCTCAGTGCCTTCCTCAGCCCCAACACAGCGGTTACCCTTACAAAAATACTATTCCAGATACTATTCTAGCATCCTGAAGACAAAAGATGCAACTGTTGCCTAGGAACCAACGGTGCACATTATAACAACATTTGTGCTGTTATCGTTTACAGATCAGGCTGAATGGTATCCAGTGATGGCACACATTTAACTCTCTTTTAGCAGACAGGCTTTTTTCTCAGTCATAAATAAGTAAAAAATAAATTGAGCCCAGAAAGCAAATGGCAAACAGATGAAAAGCCTTTGGCTCTTTGCAGGAGAACCTCCCTGTGAACAGCCCCAGGGCCAAGCCAGAAGAGAAGTGGGTACCAGCCAGGCAGCCCAGCAGCGCTGAGAGGCCACAGCGCCCATCGAACTGTAGAGCTGGGCATCTGGGGCTTCCTTCTGCCAGGGACTCCCCACAGTGGCCCGAGACACTGGCTCAGATGCTTCAGCTCACATAGGAAGAGATAAAGGGCTCAGTGTTTAGCACTGTAATAAACAAGAAAACGTGCTGCCAAGTACAAGGGCACTTCGAGTAAAAATCCTATTCTAAAAAGGTGCCTTATCAATTCATCTTTAATCTCCGCACTGTAAAGATGTCTGGATATCCAAACCACTCTCCAATTTGGGGTGCATTTATTCCTGTTGCCAGACTGAGGTTGCTATGCAGCACATCTCAGAAGTACTAAATATCCAAGGAAGTTACTGTGAGCTGCAGACGTGACAATTCTCCAAAAGCAAAAGCTGCTTTACATCCTTAAATCCAGGAGGGGCAGATGGAGTAACCTCAGCTGCCCGGGCTGCACAGAGAAAGGGTGGGTCTCCCACCACTAACATTTGCCAGCTTGAAGAAAACACCAGATGTAAATAAAATTCTTAAGCCACAATAATTTCAACATTTCACCCCACCCATTTGTGACCAGGCACAAAACCACTGCCTTGCCAACCACTGATAATTTAACAGTAGAACAGAGAAATGGAATAGCAAACTAAAAAGATAACCTTCAAAATATATATAAATCTCAAGCAAAAGTGCTGGCAAAAGGAAGAAAGAAGAGGAGAAAAGGTTATTTGAGGGATTAAAGAAAGAAGCAAATCTGAAATTCTCAGAGAATGCAGATTCAAGAAAAAACACTGATAAAGTTCCTTTGTGGACAGGAAAAAAGATTCCCCGTGAAGCATTAAGAGTGGATTGACATCTGGATTGCCAGATAAAGTTATTCTGAGCAAACAAAACCACATCCAATGTCAGTGACAATACTGAGATAAAAACCTCAGGCACTGGCACCTTAACAGATGTTGTACTGCAAGAGCTACCTGTGCTGCACTCCCATCTAGATGTACAGATATGATTTAGCAGTGCTTCAGCTCAGGATAACATTTGAAAGGGCACTTTAAAGAACACTGCACCATTTGCCTACTGCCTGGTACATTCTTCTAGTGACAAGACCTCCATTTCAGATCAGCATTGCAACATGTGGCTTCATATCGGGTATAAGGTCAAATTCGGCCCTGAAAATCAGTATCCTTTATCCAGGCTTTCATGTCCAGCAACAGCTTACATAATGCCAGGAAGGAAATACCTATGGAGGACAGCTCTGAAGTTTGAATCTTAGTGAGACATAGAATTGTTAAATTAAATCAAGTCAAATTAAGACAGAGACACAGAGGAACTGCCTTTCTAGCCAATGGTTTAGGTGATCCTATTTGCCATTAAACAGCTTTCATCAGCTCTGCTGGCTTTGTGATTTCTAAATTCATCGCCATCAAGAGGGCACAACCGTGTCTCAGACATTCCTCACAAAGCTAGAGAGGTGTATGTGAAAGCTAAGTGCTTTGTTTCAGTTCTAAGAAGAAATTTTCCTGCATTTCCAATATTGCATTTCAAGCCTACACGTTGCAAAAGCTGAGAAGTTTTGCAAAAGCAGCCAGACAGCTCGAGTCTGGCATCAAAGGGCATCCCTCAAATTTCTCAAGGAGCATCTAAATCTTTAGATGAACATTGCTATTTAGCATTAACAATGTTACCTTGACCCTCAGAGGAGTACATAATGAAGCAAGAGCAAGTCTGTCAATAGTTCTTTGCTAGGTAATTTTTCTTAATTTCTGAGTGTGATTCTAATTGACAAAGATGATCTCCATAAATTACACCAAATTGGCACCTGTTTAAAGGACCAGTCCCAGTCAGATCGCCCCATTTACTTCCCAGAGTCTGTAATACCTCAGGTGCTATTTGTACTATGATACCCATTTCATTGGGGTGCCAGACCAAAATCTCTATTAAATGTGTCTCGTTCAAAGGAGTCTTCACAACACAGGCTTTTGTGAAAAGTAGGGCTACACAACTTCAACATAAAAAAGTGTCAAACAAGTAGTTTCACTGGGTTTATTTTAAGTTTCATTGTTATACCCGATTGCTCATAATTGAAAATGTAATCATATCTGCATTCCTGGCTCCACCAATAAGACACTTTATCTTCTCACTATTCTGAAGCACTCCTCAAGCTTCCGCTAATAATTTTGCTTGACCTTTATTAAAGGCCAAGCATTAGCTGGCAATTAGATTTGGTGATCCCTTTGGTGATTGAGGCTCAGTGATTTACTGTAAATTATAAATAGTTCAAATGTTTCATTATGTTTATTCTTTATACAAGCTTTGTGGCCAGGTAAGCGCTGACACGACTTTCACTGTTAAATGATCTCATTAAACTTCTTAATTTAAGTGGTGCAACACTTCACCTGCCACATTACCCAAGGACTCCTGCAATGCACATTAAACATTCAGCATGAATAGATGCTCTACCATAGTTCACCTTGTTGGGAGTGAAACTTCAGTCCCTGAACATAAGGTTGACTACTTTATGCTGTTTGTCAGAGATAATAAATAATGCAAATAGATACCGATGTCAAGTAAGAGGCTAAAGACTTCGATAGCTTTCCCACAGGGTTTTGAAAGAGGCTCTCAAAAGACAAGACTTTAAATAAGTAAAAAATACTACTAAAATTTTAAAAATTAAGGAAAAGGAAGGAAGGTGCTGCTTTCTTTCATTTCTTTATGAATTCAATGACTGTGAGAGATATTTCTTGAAAACTCTGGAAGCATGTGCTCCTTTTTTATTCACAAGCCCAGGGCAAAAGGAGGGGCAGTTGCACAACCTCCCACCTCAAAGTTTCTTGTGGAGGTTTGTCTTTAGCCATTTCATCCCTCCCTTTCCTGCTGAGAACGTTTAACAGAGCTGAATGGAGTCAAGGTTGGATAATGCATCACATTATTTCACTTAGGCCAATAAATAGCATATTGCTTCATGACTAAAGGGAAACAGAATTTTTGTTGAAGGGAGCTTCACATCCAAACTATTGGCCAGTGATTTCTACTGCAGTAAAAAGGGGAGGCACATGGATTAGGACCTCCTTACAAACGAAGGATTCAGGCGTGAGGGAGAATAAGAGGGGTATCTGAATTTTCCTGGCCTGCATATGTTTTATTTTATACATTTTTAATTGTTTCTTTCACAAAATGAATAGTTCTAATATTTTTTCCCCAGTGCCTTTAAATAGTATGATCCTTAACATCTGCTTCTGGACATCTCTTCTGAAGGGTGAAGGGCTCCTAGCAATTCTACTGTAGCCCATGAACATACCAGACTGCTCCCTGGACAGATTTAGGCTTCATCATATAGTATTAACCCCACATACTGAATATGTTTTTGTGACTTAGAAGGCTGGATTAGCTTTTATTATCAGAAGAGAAGTAGTAAAGGTTTCAGTGTTACAGATGGAATGGCAGATGGGAAGCGAAAGCTTAATATGAAGCAGCTCTGGATAAAAACTATTAATCCACAAAATTCATATGCTGTTATGCAGGGAAACCTAGCAAAACCCACTGCAATATGACTAACCAGCAAGAGAAGCATAAACTGCCCCTAGCCCATTATCTGACAAATCACGGCATGAAGTCTGAAAGAAGAGAAAAAAAACAACCTCAAACACCCTATTTACTATTTCCTGGAAAAACAATCAGCTCTCTTTGGGGTATGCAAGGAATAATGCGTTCCTAAAGATTATAAGAATATTAAATTATAGCTCCTCCACTATGAAAATGAAATGGACTCATATGTATTTGATAACATTTTCCAGGGTTTATAGCTGTAATATTCCATATTAAAAAAATTCTAACAATACTTATAAGTCACTGTCATTGAAGTTGCAGCGCTAAAAAAGGCTTCTTTGGTGTGAAGAGAAAGCACATTTCCTTCAGTTCTGGTAACAGAATACTCCGACAGAAAGGAAAGGGAGCATTTCAGATGCTGCCTGGCTGGTGAAAGCCCACCATACAGCTCTGAGAGTAGCTGCAGTGGAGAACCACGACCTTCAAGAATTCCCTCTCTGAAGAAACAAGCGCCCGGAGTTTCTCCAGCTGAATGGGACTTGTTCAGAGTTTGAATGACTGCAGGATGCCACGGCACTATTACAAAGAATCCATTAACACTGAACGGACTATGGTCTACTCAACAAATCCTGTGATTGCTTATGGCCATGTCTGTGAGTGACTGACCCCATCTGGCCCTGTGGTTTGACCTAAGAACAGTTCAGACTGCCACAGGTCATGGCCTCAGCACTACACGATGGTTAGGGTGGACTCAACACCACAGCATAGCTCGACATAATCTGCTGGAACTAGTCTAGTATTACACTAGACCTTCAGCAATTTTCTCTTACAATTTATCTCACTTGATTCAAAGTGCCATCACCTACCTCTTCCTTTACGGGCTTGCAGTAGCCCACTTTTTAGCGTCAATGCAGCATTTCCTCACCAGGAAAGTGAATGACAGGGAATAACAAACTAGCTTTTCCCTAAACTCAGGAGATAGGCATAGAACTACTGACTCTCCCTTACAAGCAAAGATAATATGTCAACACTGTTAAGTCTCTTTCTGTTGGACACTGAAAGTGTTTAACTCTGATGCAATGTGAAATACCGTGATTACTTAATTCAAATCCCCATGACACCCCCCTAACATCAATGCAACCTCAGTGACTCGTGCTCTTCCCTAATTTTTCTCCCCCAAATGCACTGCATTTCTCTGACAGTGCTTAGAAATGGGCACCAGCAATAAAGCCTTTTGTCAGTCCTCACAGAACCCTTTCTAAGGCCTCATGTTTATTTTCAATTTTCACCTCAGTGGTGAGATTTCTGTCCAAGCAGCAGCTTCAGGAAGGGACTCACACTTTGAGAGAGATCTTGGAGAAACCTAATCAGTGGAAGCATCTTTTATATTTCTTTTCTAGGAATATTAGAACTATGTTATACCATCACTCATCAGAAAATTGCCCAAGAAAGTTACTTCCCCTTTCATCGATTTATTTCAACATAGAGAGAAACAGAAGCCACAGGGAGAATTTCCTGTTTCCTTCTTCTTAATAACTCTTATAGCCTAAACCAAACAGTTTAAGGACACTTGGGGTTTTTTGGGGGTAGGTATTTTCTGGATTTTTTGTTTTGGTTGGTTGGTTGTTTTTTTCATTTGGTTTGGGATTTTTTTTTTATGGACTCTCTACTTTTGCACAATGTAGTAAACTTACGGAATGAAGCTGTGAGACCTGGGTGATGTAAATCCAGAAAGAATATAATTTCACTTAAAATCACGAGCCTTATCATGTTGTTGTGTGGAATTTCTCTGCCTGATGCCATCTGAATAAAGATATTCAGGCAATGGTTGGTGCTGAAGATATAATTGACTCCTAGCTAGTCATTTGTCACTTCTACAACCGGTATCCTCCACAGAAGAAGTACTAAAAGAAGGGAGAGGAGAACATCACCTTCACTGAATCTGTATTCATACCTTTAACACTTGCTGAGACATCAAATCAAACTATTAATCAGAGCCCTGGGCGGGAGGAATCTCTCCATTCCTGGGGTTAATTTGCTGAGCCCCAGCCCTTCCTGCTACTTTACTCATCCTCTGTTGCCTCTTTTGCTGGAAATATTGACTAACTAGAGCAGCCCCTCCGTGGAAGTGAAGGCCTGCTCATAGCTGCAGTCCCTCCCAAGGAAGTGGAAGACACACAGGGTACAGTAAGGTGATTGTCTCCTTGGCTAAAGTGTGGCTCTCAGACACCTGCCTCACCAAGAGGAGTCTTCTGCTATAAAAAAAAAGAAACTGCCCATCTGACTGTGCTTCTTGCAGCACAGCATGGACATGTAATCCCTTATACCCATACTTATTTCCTTTAGGAACAAAACATGTACATTCTTAAAATGCTCATTTGTACCTGATTGGGTAGTCGGCAGCACTGAGGTTAATGAAGAAATCCCATGGCCAGTCATTCATCTCCATTAAGTCCCTCATGGTCTGCAGGTAGGTGGACAGAAGACTTGCTCCTCCCCAGATAGTTGCCATTCTCCAAGAAGTGACTCTCACATTTGGGTACTGGCTGGCAAACTGGAGCACTTGCCGATGCAAGTAATTGGATCGCTTTACAGGAGAAAAAAGTAATACATTCAAGTTATTCTGTCCAAAATTTTCTCTCCCTGTATTCACTAACCACCAACCCTACTTCCTGACTGACCGAGTGCTGCCATTGCTTTGCCCTCACTTACTATGGCACACAACCTTCTTTTGCTAAATTCTTATTTGCTAAATGTACAGAGAACCCTGTTTAATTCATTTTATTACAACTACAGTAATCACTAATCAGTGTGATTAGCTCTTATTCATCATTTGTCATTGTAGATCCCAAAGGGCTTTCATAAAGGAGGTGAATGTTACCACCTCCCTTTTATAGTGTGTAACTTGCCTAAGGCACCTCAGGCCACCACCTCAGTCTGCACCAACTTATCGGTTGCTGCTAACTAAATGTACAACAGACAGACATGGAGAGATACTCATTGACATAGAAGAAGAAATGAAGGCTGTTACATAAAGAAGATAACAAGAGAGAAAAATAAGAAAAAAAAAAAAAAGGAGGCTCCAAACATGTAACAGATGAAGAGACAAAAAGTGACGTGCACTTTATGCAGTAGAGGTAAAGAGAAGATGAAGAAGATGACAAAGATGGGTAGACTGACAGATGGTGAGACAGGCAATTTATAACCAGTGATATATTACCTTGTCAACATGAATGTAATAAAAATGGTCTTTATGGTAAATAGCCTTAAACATGCGTTGGAGCTGCCGAGAAGCTCTGCCATGAACAACCAAGACAAATGCGATCCTGACTGGGTTGGCTGGCATGTATTCTACGGAGTCCTCATCCCACTGTACATTGTTGTTGGCTTTTCCTGTTCAAAAACAAAACACAGGACATCTCTGAGTGTATCCACACGGCAGGGGTGCAGTGAGCAGTACACATTCCACCTCGGCTCTCTCTTCAAAAGCAGTTTCTATGGTAGAGCGAGAACTCACCAGGGGTGCCAGCCTGCATGCCATCAGGATCACACCCCTCTCCTCTGTCCCCATACAGGGCCATCACCCCTTGGGCAGAGCCATGCCAGCCTTCCCCACACAGCCCTGCCTGCGTGCCTCATCCTCAACAAGGCTGCACGAACATGGGCAAGTTTATGAGTCGGATCAAGCTCTACCTGAATACACACATTTGTACCTTCAAAGGAGTCACCTCAAAGTTTCTAAGCACTCTTCAAAGTATTCAAACAATGTCAAGGCCAACATTCCCCCAAAATGAAACCCCCTGTTTGGCCAAAGCTGCTCATTCCTCTGATCAGCACAGTTCTGCTGAGAATGTGGTGAAACTCTGCTTCTTAACAGATGCTGAGGATTATTGACTGATAGCATTTACTTGTAACAGCAGATGTATCCTGGAACATTGAAATGGCAACCTGCATATTTTCACTTCTTCATGTAGGAGAGGGGCTCTTACAATCCTATTTAAAATTTATGTTTATTTTTTATTTTCATGGAGTTTGGTCCTTATTTGGTAAAGTAAATGCTACAGTACAAGGTTCAGACAGGATATACTGATTAACCAGAGAACTAGAGGGACATTTTCAATAAGGAATTTAAAGTGGTTTGTTATTGGTTTGTGTAACTGCTCCTCAACTCAAAAACCTGAACTCAGTTTAAGAAAACCACAATTTTATCCAAAAAACTGACATCTATTCTTTAGTTAAACAATGCCAAGTGCTCTCTGAACTTGTAAGGACCTTTTTCAACAAAAATAGTTTAGAAAGAATCTGAAATTTTGAATATTAGTGGAACAAGGAAGGAAAGTGCCTCAAAGCTAAAAAAATTCCTCCTGCTCCGATTTTCCTCTTGCATATTTTAACATTATTCTTCTTTAAGTGAAAGGGATATCATTGTCTCAAATGTTACTTAGTGTGTGTCACCCCTGCTGAAGGTTCAATTTTTCAAAGCCCTAAGATCTAAGTTGTTACCCAGTTTCTGCACTCAGTGTCTTTTGCAATGCTCCCTTCTCCTCCCACCTCCACATACCCCCCATCTCAAGACTTCTTTTGCAGACACAGTTGGCTTGCACTATGTTACAGGACAAACTTTAGGCTGCACCTGGGCACAGTTATCAGACAGCAGGAGTACAGCCACAAAACCCACTGCACCTTCCAAAACATCCCCTACAGCTATTAAAAACACATGCTTATGTCTGTGTGATTTGATATAAAGAACAAGAGAGAAGACACTTGCCAAGCATGAAGTGAGAGTAAGAAAAAGGGAAAACACTTTTCCACAGGTTTTTGAAACTGGAAACATATGTTGATTAAAGTAAGCAATACCAAAAGCTTTCTTTTTTGTTGGTTTTGTTTGTTTTCAAATGTATCAGTTACAAAACAAAGGCTGGACACACAAAAAAGACCTTTGCCTGATCCCTCCCGTGTATCTTCTCGTTCAAAGGAATAGCATAAACTCAGAAAAAAGCAGACCAATTGGAAGTTTGCAGAGCACTGTTTCACTTCTTTTAGACAACCAGGAGAGAGATCCTGCTGCAATGGGAGCAGCACATTCCAGAAAGGAATGGTTTCAGCATCTCCCATAACTCTCCCTTCAAGTTCCTTCCTCCTCAGCAGTGCTCGCCTAGAACACTTGCCTTAAGTCAGAATTTGTTCTTTCCATCCTGGAGGTCCAGGAAACTGTACACGTAAGAGGTGTACCTCGTGCCTAGAATCAGGCTATTTGCTGGACTGTGTAAGGGGCTAAAAGGCAGCTGTGACCCTATCCAGGAATATACATACATATTGAACACTAAAGAGCCTACAAAGTCCCAGAGGCTCACTGCCCCATGTAGCAGACCCTTACTGGCCATAGCCCTGCAAGGAATACCAGTCTGCAGTACTACTGCTCATAAATTAATGCAACTTCATTGCCCCCAGTTGTATTCAGACCAGCCATTTCCAGCCCCATGAGTCACTCAACTTCAAATGGGACACAAACAACTTACATGGGATTTCTTTAAAAAACCCTCCACCACCAGCTCAGTAAGAATCAGATGAATATTAAAAAATTAAAAAGAAACCTCAAATTTAATGTCGTCTATCATTTTCAGTTTGTTTATTATGGCCATTAGCCTTTGCCCAGTTCTACTGTTTCTCCTGAGCAGCTGATGAGCTGCCCCATGCACGTGCTTAGGATTTCTGCACAGTGACAGGGACAAAAAGGGACTCTGAGAGAAAGAAAATGTGCTTGCAAGGAGAACTGACAGGGGAATGAAGGGCAATTGCAATTGCTAAAACAAGCCATTTTTCTTTTAAACTGCTTTGATTTCAAGCTGATGATGTCCCATCAATGAACTCAAATATTTTTAGTGGTTTTCATTACATTTTTGGATACCTCTCTTCTGAAATCAGTGGCTTTCTGCAACGATATGTAGAAGGTGAGGGAAATTTAAAATAGCTATATTGAGGGTCTTTTATTTTAAACTAACTTGTCTTCAATACCCACACTATCATTTATCTAGCAATTACTGAGAACAAAATCCTCCCGAATTTTCACCTGAAATGCCACCTCACTTCACTGGGTTTCTCTAATAAATTCCTGCAGTGACTTATTTTGCTGTCTGCTGTTTTCCTCCTCTAACCTTTTCTTCCATGTGCTTCTTTCTTCCTTCTCTTTTAGGTTTAAGTTTTTATACTTTCATTTGCAACCTGCATACTATTATGACTTCTTTAATCTAATCCTTTTCTTGGCTGCCTGGAATTTCACAAAGGTAAGAATGTTATACTTTTCCATCTGTCAGACTATCTGCTACTTTGCTTTATACTGTCACTTCCCTGGTTTTAGCTTGTGGCTGCTTAGAGCCTTTTATTTTTCAGACTGCTTCACTGATAAAGAACCAGCCTGGTTTGCAAATAAGATGAAATGGGCAGGAAATATTCAATTGAGTATCTGCTTACTAAAAAATACAGTAGCACTTCAGAGCTATATGGGCAATGTTAAGACCTGAGTAGCTCCATCCACTTCATTTCTATAAAACCTGTGCATACCAGAGAATTCACGGGCAGCTTCCTTGCCTCCAGCACTCCCTACTCCCAGCC
The DNA here is from genome assembly GCA_013396775.1 of Cephalopterus ornatus. Lineage (NCBI taxonomy): Eukaryota > Metazoa > Chordata > Aves > Passeriformes > Cotingidae > Cephalopterus > Cephalopterus ornatus. The sequence goes on along the minus strand of VZRE01013728.1, from coordinate 2,072,988 downwards.
TTCACAACACCTGTCACCTCTCCACATGCCATCATCTGCCTTTCCAAGAAAAATGAGTCAAGCCAACACAAGAGAATTCCCACCTTCTCCTCCTGCACAGGTCACCTGGGGCAGTCTCAGTGGGACTGAAAGTTTCTCTGAGCGTGGGTGTTGCCTGTTGAGTGAAGTTTCCTACACCTTTAGGGAATTCCCTTTTTCTGGGATAACTTATGCAGATCGGTGCTTTATAAATTGTAATAAAAAGCCCACAATATTAATACAAAGTAAAAAAAAAATCTGTGAAGAATATGACTGCTGCAGTTCCATATTGAGAGCACAGCTCTACCCTCAAAATAGCTTTGCACAAATGAATGAGTGGGGAGAGTGAATGGAGCATCCTCTTTATGGCCATCTGGCACAGGTGAAACAGTAGCTCTGGCCTGGAAGCAGGACTTGTTGCCTTAAACTTCCTCAAAGTTTTCCATTTCAATAAACAATGGAAAAGGTGGATAGAAGAGTGACTTCTCATGCTGCCTTGCTTCAGAGAGACTGCCACATGGAGCCTCAACAAAAGGGGCAGTGCTCACCTAGCTCATAACAAACATTTTCTAGCCCTTGTATCAAAGTCTATTTACTGTGCTATCCTACACTGAAAACAAACATGGCACTTTGATCTGTGACCAAATGTCTTTCACAAACTTACTGAGTAAAGAGAAAGCTGCCTTGTGGCTTCCTGTTCAAAGCCTGAAAGGACTGGCAGAAATGTATGTTAGCAGGAAAATCCGTATCTGGTTTTGTAGATAACAGGAGAATCTCAGCTCTAGCGCAATTTCAACCTGCACTTTTCTAAAGCCCAGAGAAATCAATACTCATAATTAAGAGTTTAATCTTCATGTATTGCAGTATTACTAAATGCCAGAATAATGAAGATGGTGCAATCATTTTCATATTTGTTGTGATGCCACATTATGTTCAATCATCCACCAATATAACTCAGAGCCAACCTGCTAATCTCTTACTTCTACCGCTAATTAATGAGATCAGACTTCTCCAGCAGCACAAAGCAATCTTTTAATCAATTTTGTGAGCCATATTATGTTTTGTAAATCAACCCATCAAATTCTGTTCTCAGTTTGGTATTGTCCTGGCTGTTCAACAGGACATCCCTGCACAGACATACCTGGATGCTGCTGACTTCATCTGAACACAGCTGCCTGTGCACACTGTGCCTTGATCCATGAATCAATGGATAGAGGACATCAGAAGAGTTATTGCTGTGTAGTTCAGCCCAATATTTACTGCTATTACATCCATAAATGCAATCAGAAGCCCTGTCATTATAGCAGGAGTATGAGCCATGATCACTCCAAAGAGGCAGAGCTCTGCAGTCCCTACTTAAACTCACAGGAGCAGCCTCATTCCCTTCAGTGGGACCATTTCTGCAACAGCCAGCTGAGTGGTAGTTGCTGAACTCAGATTTCCACTATAAACTCCTTTTCAATTGCTCACAACTCATAACAACACAGCAGGTTGAAAATTTTCAGGCTTGGCTTTCATCTGAAAATGTTTTCCATTTTGGTTAGAGCAAAAACAGTTTTGCCTTGTTTGAATGGTGACAAAACAAAACAAACACAAAACAAAACAAAAACCCAAACAAGACAATGTTTTCATTTAGAAAACACAATTTTTTTATCAGACCTAGTAATAGAAATAGTTGGAGTTATATAAAAACTATAAAAAATGTCACTGAGCAATTTACCAGTGAGCCATCAAGACACGATGAGAAGTCTTTGTCTGAAGGCTTGATAACAGCAATATTCATCTGTCCTGAGCCAGAACTCTTGCTGGAGTTAAGGCCCAATGACCCATCACAGCAAGTGCATCAATTCCCATCACACTCGAGAGGGAATGTTCTCCCTTGCTGCAGTACCCTCCAGTGAGGACACCTTACACAGGCGAGGTAGCTTCTGTAGCACGGCGTGTGTTAATCTTACTTAGATCAAAAAGCGATTTTTCCTAAGCCAGAACCTAGAAAACGATCTTCAGCAACATTAAGGCCAACTTTGGGGTGCCAGTTTTCACCTCCAGTCTAAGAAATGATTCATTTGTTTCCATGGTGGCCCTTTCTTCAGTGAAAGAAAGAATTTTAGGTGAACACTGATTTGATTTTATAATTATAACCGTTATTTATAAGCTAAATGCCCACTGGTCTATTCACCTCTATGGCAAATAAGGTATTCACCACAAAGCGTAATTTGGGTGAATATGTACATACTGACAACCAAAGGGCCACACAAGGCTCTGTGCACCAGACACGTCCTGCTCACTGCAGGGCCATCACCTCCTTTCCTGTGCTGCCAAGGAGCAGCACAAACATGAGTATTTCAGGGAATCAGCTCCACCCCAGGGAATCAGCTCCTTGTGTGCCAGCTGAACCCAGCACATCCACCACCCACGTCAGCGAGGGGCTCTTTGCTTTAGCAACACAAACCAAGCTCCTGATGAAGATAATTAACATGACTGGTCACACGTGTTGCTTCTCCTACTGGGTTTTAACTTGCTTAGCAAAGTAGGAGGGGTGAAATCAGCTGAGATGATCTTCTGTACAACTGTCCCCAGGGCATGGGGATTTGAGAGGGATGCTTATGATCTACAGAATGAAGTGTTGCTAGTTATGTTCTGTAGGTTCCTTAATACTGCTGTCACCCATACTTTTTATCTGTGAGTTAGTGTTGAGAACTTTGGAAAAAATTCCTGAAATCATACTGCTATTGAAGAGTGGATATTCAATCTTTTTGCAGTCATGTTTTATCTCAACAACCTCATTCTACTATTTTTCATCCTCAGACTCTACCATGAATTACTGAAGCAATTTATGATCCCCTGTAAGTTCATATGATCAAGTAACCCATAAGCAAAAATCAATGCAGGGTAGGTGGGAAGCAGCGAGACATAATTTACAAGAATTCAGTGGCCGGTGCATTTAACATTAAAGGGACAGATTTCAGTAATGTTCTTCCCACGCTGAGAAAAAGCCCTGTCTTGGAACAAAGGAGCTGCTGATGTGGGCATTTTGAGTCTTCTTTTATCATTTCAGAGGGTGACAGTATAAACTTAAGTATTCAGAGGAGAAGAGTCACTGTGCTACAGCTGGACAATTCCATTCATAAGATCACTGGAAGTTTCTCTACAGCGAGTTTGTGAAATGATAAGCAGCTCTGCATCCCTGCAGAATTTATATAAAAAGGGAAACTCACCGTCATTACAGATTTAGGTTCAGTTCTGCTCTCCATGAACAGAAAAATAAAGTGAATGAAAGGAAGTTCAGAAGATAGAGGACACAGGCAGAACTATTTCATATTCGCAGCTGGATCATAAGAAATGATTTTTTTCTATCTTTTCCCAAAGGGAAAAAAAATATAATTTTCTGTTTGTGAATTTAAAAGAAAACACTTCCACCCCAGCTCTGTCATCCTCCTGTTACAACTACTTAACATTTGTGCTCCATGCAGGACTTCCAAGACTCACTCTAAAACCCACCGGGGCAGGCATCATCCATTAAGCAAATCCAGAGAGAAAGACACTCTGCACCAGAAAACTTTGGTGAATATGTCTTTTTTTCACATGATTTTCAGGATTCATTGTAAATGAAAAAATACAAAAACCTTGAGAAAAAAGACAGGAATTTTCTGTATCACAAAACCTGCAAAAGCAGTTGGGATAACAGAGGACTGTCCAAAATCAACCTTCAGGGTCCGTGTATGTGCGTGTGCTGTGACTGCACATTGATAGCCACTACATTTTGAACAAAACCAGGCAGCATTTGGTTTGAAGCAGCCTGCTATACTTCAAACAAAAATTTTGTTCTGTCTTGCGGTCTCGAATCATTACTGAAACCATTTTTATGATTTGCAAACGACCAACTAATTATCAGATTCCACTATACTGCACTTGTAACACGCACTAAACTTAATTTACTGTCATACTTATCTAGGCAGGCCAATCATCTCAGTAACAAGCTTGCTTTTCTGACTATTCTAATTATGAAAATGGTAGCATTCCTGGGAGACAAATCTCAATTATTTGTAGTTTTTCTGGAGTGTGTTAGTCAAGCATTTTCTCCATATTCCTACTGACTGCCAGGAATAAATAACACTCAAAAGCAACAGTAAATTAATTAATGTTGAATTAGAGTGAATCTCCTAATAATAGTATTTATCATATCAATTAACAGCCAATTAGCACCTCATGATCAGTGTTACTAGGGTGAATACAAAATGCCTTCTAAGTGAGCACTGGGCTACGTTTACTATATCCAGTGGCATTGCTGGGCTTCAGAGATGTAATACAAAGCAAATCCAGGAACAGACACAAATACTTCTTGCAAAGACCATTCAGTCCTCTTGCACCTTAAACCTTAGCTTGACTTTGCAGCCCAGAAACCATCCAAATCCTGGGCTGCATCCAAAGGAGTGTGGCCAGCAGGTCAAAGGCAGTGATTTACCCTCCTTTTTGGATGCCCCAACCCTGTCAGTATTCAAGGTCAGGCTGGATAAAGCCTTGAGCAACCTGGTTTAGTGAAAGGTGTCCCTGCCCATGGAACGGAGCATTGAGACGAGATGATCTTCAAGGTCCCTTCCAATCCAAACCATTCTGATTCTATAACTAGCATTTAGGAGGTAACACCCTTGGACACCACAAAAAAGATGAAAGATCTCTATTTACAGGTATCTGCATCATACAGCCCTAAGAAAATGCTGTAAATAAAAGGGATATTCCAGCTTGGTTTTCAAGACAAACCAGCAGCCTGTTCAGAGTGGGATCCCCAGCTCAGAATAAAACTTGTGGAGACCAACTAGTCAGGTTGTCTGCAGGAGAAGACACTTCATTCAGCTCTTGTGCTCCAAGAGCTGACTCCCACCCAGCTGAGTTACCACTGCCTGGGACACCTTGTGCTCGTTAGGAGGGGAGAGGCTACAGAAGGAGGAAAGTGAAAGGGCCGAGATGAGGCATGTGTTTAGTTATCTTACCCACCGCTAATTGTTGCTAAGGATGCTCCTATCAACAGCCCAAAACTGATGAGAACAGAAATTTGTCAGAGGAGGTAAGTCATTCCACCACGCCCAAGAAAACTGATGACACAAACACAAATCCGTTTATAAAATCTCATTCCCAACTTGCATTTTCTGGACACAGCTACAGCCACGCCAACAGCACTCTGGCTTCTACAAAACCATTTGGAGGGTACCCAGTTCTTCTGGGCAGCTTGTTTAGTGGGTGCCTGCTATGGGTCACTGGCCACCAGCACATCCTTCCTGGAGAGCCCCTGCCAGGGCTGCTGGCCATCAAGCTGCCTGCAGTGCCTACCCCTCTGATCAGTGACAGTGGTGAGGTTCATACCACTCAAGTGCAGCAACGTAATTTAGGTGCCTCTAAATCTTGCTGCTGCACAGCCTCTCCAAACAGTCCATAGAGACAGAAGGACTCTCTAGAAGCTGTTCAAGTGATGGCAGTAGAGGCAGAACTGGGCAGAATGGCAAAAAGGCTCCTTTATAGGAGCTGATAGACTCGGGGTTCTCTCAGGCAACAGTGGTGGCCCACAGGTACACCAGTCTCCTCCTGGTACAGTAGAGCTGTTGCCTGGGGATGTGGGTGACGGCAGCCCAGAGGTGCTCCCAAGTCCTACAGTTTGTCCTAAGGGCAGCTCCATTAGAGAACTGACTACAGATTTAGGTGGCCTGAATTCCACACCAGAGGATGCCAGCCCTCCCACTGCAGATGGATTACATTCCAGCTGGGACACCAATGACTGGCTCCCTGCCATTCACACCAAAACTAACAATGGGCTTTGGAGTCAGCTCTTCTCCATGCTGAAGCACTTCACTCCCTTCCCTGCTGGAGAAACCTTTAGATTTCTTGTCCAGGACAGGATGAAAACGTAGAAAATGTGCTTATTTCAGTAGAGACTTTCTCTTCTGCCACAAATGATCAGGAAGTTTAAGCCTTCAAGGGACAGAAACTTGAAAGCCGATCAGTTACTACAGAGCAACCAAGGCATACATCAAACAAGAAAGTAACGATATCAACATAACAAATCCTAACCAAAATAGCAATAGAAAACTATCAAGGCTCATACTTCAAATTAGCATTTGAAACAGCCTTTACTGATTCGAGTGTCTGTTTCAGTGCGTTTGGAGAGTGGCACATCGTAACCTTTACACCACCTCTTCCTCTTATGCTCACAGCACGAATAATCAATAAGGAGTGAAAACATAAGCAACTACATACACCTCTACTTCACATAACCTCCCAGGAGATATTATGTACTGCTGAGACTACCAAGAAATGAATAGGTAGATAAAAGCATGTTTGTTACCTGCCTGATCAATGTATGCCCATTTTGTTTTACTGTGCTGTCATCTTTCAAGTCCTATGTAAACTACCATTTCCCCCAGATAATCTTAAGAAATTAACAGTTAATCACTATAAACAGTGGGTGTAAGGCCAGGACCAAGTTAATTTATACCATGTGACTAGCTGGTCTGCTAACTAGAAATTAATCCTTCCTTTGAGATTCCATTACATCTGTCTCCTATTTTTTAAAATGCAGAATTGGAAGGACACAGTCTGCCTTTATTCTCTGCCCAAGATAATTATGAACACAATATTGGAAACAGATCAAAAAAGTAAAGACTTTCCCATGTATTTTACACAGCTACTTTGAAAAGGTCTAGTTAGGTACTGAGAATAAAGGCTGCACCAGCAAAAGTAAAAATCAACCCACATACTTGTCCCTTGTGTCAATGTGTTGCAAAATGGGAGAGTTCAGCCCTATATTTTAGCCAACACTTGCGCTGCAAGTGAAATTAATAGGAATTTCACAATACAGTCAAAAGACAGAGAAAAGATAAGTAGCACATGTCTGTGAAGATTCATGCCAAAGCTGTCAGGCTGTGCTTCCTCTGCACCCCTTTGAGTCACGCTTCATGGATTTCAAAGGCTTCTAGGGCTGGGACTAAGCGCTTTTAAGAATCTCACACTGTGGCAGCAAAAGAAGTGTGAGACATCAGATTCATGTATGTGTATGTACCATAAATACATACACGCCTCGAGTGTGGCTACACTGCTAGGTCAGCTAAGAAACAGTTGGAATCAAAATATTTAAAGTAAAACAGCACACCTAAAAACTGGCTTCCCACAAACAAATGTAGTTTCTGCATCCAGAGTACACATTTTTTAGCATGTGTGCTGACACAAAACTATTGTCAAATATCCTTTATGTCAAAGGACGCTGGTAAGCAATGGTTTTCCCAAATGACCCAAAGTACTTCTCATTTGTTCATTTGAATAGTAACACTTTATTTTATCATTGAGCAGCTCACTTACTTCCAGAAAGCTTGCTACCATGTGTACAACTGAAAGGATGAATGCGGAATGCGAATAATTTTACCCAACGGAGAAGAAAAAGAGGACCAATCTTCTCTGAGCATATTACTTGTCAGACAGAGGAATGTAACATAATTATATTGTGACATTTCCAACAGCAAATAGATTCTACTGTAAGCAATTAACGCTGGTTCCTTTGGCAGACTTAAAAAACTTAATTGTATAGTATGCTCAGTTACAATAACATCTGAATAATAAATGACACTGCATTACTTAAGTTAGATTTTAGCATATATGGACAGGATAAAACACAGGAGAAACACATGGATGTTAATTCTTCCCCGGGCCACCCTTATACCCCAAAATTGTTCGTTAACATGGAAAATGTTCTGGATGTAAATATGCACATTTTTAGAAAAAACAAGTACCAGTAACTACTTTGGTTCTAACTGAAATGGAGAATTTCAGTCTGTGAATTGAATATTACAACCTATGTCTCTCTTCCTGGAGATGGGAAAGGTAGGGGTGGGCTCTCCTTCCTGGCTAGAATGCTTTCCAGAAGCTGCTTCTGTTCAAGAGGGATTAATAAAGATGGTTTAAGAAGGAAGAAGAAAAAAAAAATCATCTGGCATTAATCCTCAAAACATTTCCTAGCCAACGTATCTTTAATACAATCCCGCTAATCCAATTAGGGTGTCTTGAAAATCCTATCTGGAATTCCATGCTTCATTGTGATCGGTTCTGAGCGACTGAAACATCCAGTGACCAGAGAGCTGCTAAACTCCTGCTCTGCTCCACAGCCCATTCCCCACCCTCCCAACTAACCCCCACTCTGCCCAGGAACAGCCTGACTCCAGCCTGGAAAGCTGCACCAGCAGCAAACCTGTGTCCCCACACATCCGTCAGCAAGTTCAAAAGCAAGCTCGCCACACAAAAGAGAGAATATTAAAATCACTTTCATTCATAAACACATATAATTAATCGTGTATGAGGAGTTCAAGACGGAATTCTAACTCCCCATTTTACACCTGAGTTTCAGTTGTTTAGAAACATCCCTATTAAGAGGAAGCAGATGCAGCCATAGCAGGTGGGTTTGATGATGGCCTTTTAACATTCATCCCTTTCAACCAACAGGGAAAACAACTCCTAATATAATGTTTTTGCCAGCAAGGAACAAATTACTACTAATTAACTGATTTTTTTAAATGTTCTCATGAAAATTATCTGGATCACTTTTCACGAGGATGTATATTCACAGTTATATTTACGGGCAAAGAACAGAACAAAACAGCATAGTCTTGTTGTTAAAATAAAGGACTTTCACTCCATTACTCCATCACAGTATAAAAAGATCCCATTTACATACCACTAGAGGAAAACAAAGGAAAAATCAAATTGCTGGCATCAGAAAATGTTCAACGAAAGCAACATAAAGTGATTTTTCTGTATTTCAATAGACATTACAGTTTTGTTGTTAAAAAAATCTAATGTGCAGAAAACATCATTTTATTGACTAAATAAGTTACTGGCTGCTGTTAGAAGCACCTGGAGAGAATTTGTAAGTGAAATTCACTCTTGCACTAATACCATAATTTATAAATCAGTTATAATTTCCTCTCAGATTTTAACAAGGCTGTGATGCCCTTGGATGTCAAAGAGCTGCTTAAACAGTAACTTGCAGAAGAGTCTGCTCTATACTGCCCAAGAGGAGATATCTGTGCAGAGTTTGAAACAAAAAAATTAATGCTGACTTTTTACAGACGAAAATAATAATAAATGTTATTTCTAAAATTATCTTAACTCTGCTCCTCAGAGTCTGCCTTCCCATTCTGCAACTCCCCATGTCAGCAGCCAGAGGTACTAAATTTGGCCCCAGGCACTTCCCACTTCCTGCAGCTGGGACAGATCCTGCCCTTCAGTGCTGCTGCCTGTGTGCTGGCAAGGTTTTAGCAGGACCTTGGCTTCAGGGAGGCTCTGCTTCTGTGCAGCTTATCCCACACCACTGAATTCGGGGAGTTTGGCAGAAGTCAGCACGATGTGTTAGTGTGGATCTCCAGGAATAACTTAATGGGGCAGCACACCACGAGACAGGGCACACATCCAAGTAGTTATGCATTTTAATTAGGTAAAGCAAGTGCTAAAAACTGCTTTGAAGGTCTAGATGTAATTCAGTAGCATTGGTTTCCACTATAATTGGGTTTTTCTCCTGCCACCTCTCACTCATACACTATTTGATCACCCCTATCACGAGGGGAGGCTTAAAAGAGAAAAAAACCCCAAGCAACTTGTGTTGAGATGTAATTCGGCTCCTCCTCCTCCAAAAAGACAGAGCCCCAAACAAATTTATTCACAACTACGCTTTTATAGTACAGTAGGGCATGAAAATCACCAACTGGCAGCAAAACTGCTAAGCAAACCTAATTTATGAGATGAAAAGTGTGAAACATGAGAAACATCTCACAGATTGTAAAATGACATGTTTATTTAAAAAAAAAAAAGAGACCAGAAAAAATAAGAAATGTTGGCAGAGGATCTGCAGTAACAACTGCCTGGCTGTCAGCTGGTTAAAGCTGGCCATTCCCTGCAGACTCCAGACCAAGAGCAAGTGCTCCACAGCCCTGAGTCACTGAGCACCTGAGTGAAGGAGACAGGAAAAACACACCAAAAGGTTTGCTGTTATTCTTTTGCAAATATAGTTCTATACCTCACCATCTGTATGGGTAGGACCAGTAAAGAGGTCTGCACCTCATTACAGAAAGGTACAAAACCACAGCACTAGAGAATCAGGAATCATTGAGAGCTACGGCAAAGCCTCCTATCACTACAGCTGCTGATGCTGCAAAAGCTTCTGTGAGGCTGTGGACCATCCGGAACTCACCCTTCTCATGGCTTAAGCCCCTCAAAGATTACTTTTAATGGAGGCAAAGGAGAAATACTATAAGTAGTAGTAACATAACTCTAGTCAGCTCATCTGCTGAATTCATTTCAGTCCATCTCCTACTCTGCAGCCCATCTGAAATCAGCGGAGAATGGACAGTGTAAAATCAGTATCAAAAGAGAATTAGAATGCTTGAACCAAATTCTGCTCATGTTCCAGTTCTGAACAATTCTTGATCTATATAAATGCAGATTAACTTTGAGCCTCCTTAACAATTCCCCATTCTGGCTAAAAGAAGCAAATAGAACTGAGCTGCAATTTCCTTCAAATATAATTTAATTTCCACTATCTTTATTTTGACATTAAAAGAATGATGAAAAATCTCTTCATATTAGTTCTTAAGACTGTCTTGCAGGGAGGTGAACTGTTTATCCATACACACACCACTCACTCTCTCTGCTTCTTTCGTGAGACTGGACCACACCAACCTTTCTGTCGAAAGTACCACCTCTTCACTCATGAAAACACACTTTTAATTTCTAGAATGACTCTTTATGTAAACTAATCCAGTGTCTCCTGATACCAAATGCTTACTGTTCAACAGGACAACTTTCACAGAATTGAGGATGACATTTGAAATAGAATGCCTGTGCTGGCAACTTTTTTATTAGAACATAATCATTCTATAAATCCAGAAGTGAACTAGTATGGAAAAGTTTAAAATTATGTTAAATGAAGAAGTATTTAAAAGTAGCAACCACACCTGACACTGCCCTAGTGTATAATCCCAAAAAACCACAGAGACCTTTTGCCAAAGGTGATTTGAGTGTTAATATGAAACTCAACGTGGGCTCGTTTTAATTACATATGTGCCTGCTGAGAACATATGATAGAGTCCAAAAAGCTAATTCATTGTCAGCATGACAGCAGGAACTAATATTAAATCTTGCACACCAAGTGAATTTTTCCAGATTACCAATTACCACACAAAAATAGGACACATTCCAAATGTGGTAATCAGCATGAAAGCAAAATGCAAAAAAAAAAATATTGCTAAATAGAGCTCAGCTCTGGGCCAGCAGAGGGTATAGGAAATCTCCCAACAGTTCACCCATCTTCAAAGCAGCAACATTTAGTTAGCTGGTCCAACTCTAACCACAATGACACCAGGTTAGTATTGACTTTCACAGTGTTGATCCTCACTGACACTGTAATAAAGTGTAATAAAACTCCTCTTCGGCCATTTATAACAGCAGTTGAAAGTAGATTGTGGTGTGGGCTTTTTTTTCCCTTTTTATACTTAGCCTTAAATTTTCTGCATTTCAAAGATAGCACTGAACGGTTTTGTGTTCTCTTCTCGTGAGTCCCTGACAGGTTTTTGGCACTGAAAAAACGTTAAGAGTCAGCTTATACCTCTTAACCCACACCAACATGCTAACAGGCATTTTGATTTACCTTTAATTATGGACATACTCATGCATCAGTCAGTATTTTCTAAAGAAAGTGCCTGGAGTATGCAGAGGAGAACCCAGAGTCACGATGACGAGCTAACCCTGGGGAAACAAGACATAAACACAACTCTGAAGGCAGCAGAGACCCAGCCAATACTTCTAACTGCATCTTTACCTGCCTTTTTGTTGCTTTGCTGATGCATTATTAATTAATAACTACTGAGCGTTCCCAACAGAGCATTTTAAATAACAGCTGAATTTCTTTATGGATGATTATGAATCATAAAACTATGTCTGCATGTTCAAAGCAATAAACAAGCCCAGGTAGGGAGCCTGAACTGCTACAGAAACTGCTCTTTGAAGCTTGAAGTTTTAGGGATGCTAAATGCCTACTGTGTAGTATTACACAATTTCCAGTCTAGCTTAATCCAATTAATCTGAAGAAATGTAGGATTTTTTATGTTTTAACTCAGCATAAGCAAATGCTGTTGGAAAGGAAGATGATGGCATTTTAGAAAAGCTGCAGGGTCAGTTTGGTTCACTGCTTTATCCAAATGAAGCTACACCAATTTAGGCCAGCAAACAATTACAGTTTTCAGTTCTCAACTCAGACAACGAAAACAAAATTGTCAAATCACAACTGATCACAATTTATGCAAATGCTGAAAAATGTTTCACCAGCTCTGAAATGTATTATTCAGGGATGATGCACGGTTTTCACGTTCTGCTTGAATTCTGGACAAACTTAGAAAGTATTGAAGGTGTATTTTGGGCAGCTTTGTGCTATTTCAGCTGGATAGTTTTAGATACAGGTTGAAATGAATTTGTAATGCTTAAAGATGAAAACTCATTTGGAGATTCTATTTATCCATAAGACAATTTTTTTCTATCTCCACCTCAGAAAATGAAAAGCCTCTTACTATTCAAAGAAAATTCCAGCATTAGTTTTCAACAATATCACTGCCTTTAAGGTAGAGAGGGACTCAAATTCCCACTCACTCTTCACTAGATTTAGTTACTACCTGAATAATTTTTTGGGTTTTTTTGCCAATAAATCATGCTTAATATTTCTTTCACCAGTGTTTAAACTGGTGCATAGGCAGCAAAAGCTTCAGCTGTGCTTGCTGATCCTATTATCTGCCTTCTAGATAGATACTCTAGGCCTTTGCCATATAACACTTGGTAGATGAGGAAAAGAATAAGTTACCTATACTGTTTGCTGAACAATGCAATACAAAATTATTAATCTGTACCTAGACAAACTCTAGACAAAAGAACATAAGTGAGAGGACGTGAAGGGTAGAGCATACATGCACCAAGGCTTCACACTACATGGGCACAGGACATGGATGGCCAGGACTGTTTCGATGGCCATTTGTGTGGGATCAGTCTTACCCTCTGGCTCCTATCCAAATGCCATCCTGTGATTCTGTTTCCAGCTCTTCCAAGGACCCATGTTTCTGTTTCATTGATCTACCAGGTACCTTGTCCACCCTGAGCAGGGATCAGCCGAAGGTAGGCTCAGTCATCTGGAGCAGATGCTCAATGCACCTCGGCAGAAAAAACACTGCTGAGCCCATCTCTGCTCTTTGCCTCCAGGAATGAGCCACACAGACTCCTGGAAGGCCTTGGTCTTTCAAAGCAAACAGAATTTGCTCTCAATTTCCCAGACAAACTACTACAAACTACTTTTTCTTTCTGTCTTCTAATCTTAATTCTTCCGGTTTATGGCCCAGTCCTTCTACAGGGATTCATAGCAAATAGAAAGAATAATATCTTTCCTACTTTCAGATATTAAGATGGATCATTATTCCACTTGATTTGTTGGAAGATACTTATCAGTTTGAGTTATGAGACCTTTCTGACTGTGAAGACTTAAACATCGATTTAATGCCAACTTAAAGACTCCTAAAAGTGTAGGAGATTGCATTAGATAAATAATTTAACAATAAAAGGTATATCAAGGCAGACATTATTGCAACCTTTCACCAATCAATCACCATTTTCCATGTTTATCCAATTTTCATCTCAAGGCTCTGTACATCAAATTGCCTAGACATATACTGCACAACTGAAATAACTTCATCATTGAATAGAATTGCATAGCCATTAAAATTCTCTAATATCAAGATAGCTGACATCATGTAAAATATTGGCTTTGGTTCCGTAAGGTAATAAATTCTGACCTAAATCCAATCCTTCATGGATAGCTGATTCATAATGAAAAATTACTGGTTTGTCACTTTACCTTAGGAAATTTACCGTGCAAACTAATACAGCACCGGGCAGTCTTTGAAATATATGATAAGTAAAACCACAGTTTCCTTCCTAACCACCCTGAAACAAAGGGAACAGATTAGGTTTGGCACAAAAATATCAGACATACTAAAAGCTACCGGGTCAAGAGAGAAAGTTACTGCTGTGGTTTTCCCAGGCAGAAGCACTCAAGGGCTCCACTGCCCAGCTGACACCTCTTGCAGCAGCCACCACACATAAGTTCCTGTACCAGGATGAAGCTCTTGAGCTGAACAGCTAAAAATGGAGGGCAAACATCACAGAAAACTTTTCCTCTGAGTTCACATTTGTGCATCATTCTGTGGTGCAAAGCTGGAGAACTGTTGCCAGCGATGTGTTGATACATCTGCAAGGCACAGTAAGTCAGACTGGACCTACAGCTGCACTGATTTCTTGCCTTCATTCCTCCAGCAAACACCAGGGTTTTTCAGGGACAGACCTATAGATTTTAGCACTTAAATTAAGTGACTTCAGGAAACTTACCATTTTCCTCCTTAAAGATACTTTTTTGTTCAGCAAACTCCCTTAGCGGACTCAGTAAAAAAAAGTTATTATTTTGTAGCAAAATTATTTCCAAGTCTCTTTATAAAGAGGATTTAAAATCCACGTAAATACCAAATTAACTGTAATACCACCACTAGCATTTTTCCTCTGCATATATCTGCAATGGAGTTAAGTTACCCCTGGTCTGTACATGCCATGAGTTGTCTGAGGTGTTTCAACGAGCCTGTGACACACCAAAGAATGAAACCCAAGTTTCTCCAGTACTGTTTTAAGATATAATTTCTAGTTAGTGCATATATGGTCGGCCTCTGATATGGCATAATAGAGCATATTCTTGCTTTCACTCCTTAGTTGAGAGCTTGCCAATAACTGCTCAAGTAATCGTATCACATTTTCCCTTCTTCTATAAATGATACTTCTGCTTGATTCCAGTAGAACTCTGAGTCATTTCAAGTTTGCACTGGGGACCCCTAATGTCACTTACTTATTTCCTAAAATTCTGCAGGCTGCAGCAACATCATGGAAAACATGAAGATGATCCTATCCGCATGTTCGGCAAATTATACCTGCAAATGGCCAGAAATGACTGAGAGAAATGAAAACAAGTGAACTTGTGTGTCAGCTGCAGCCTTTTCATTGAAAATGATGAAGCTGAATCTACTGTGATTTCTCATTGAGATTTCCTTTTTTGCTGACCAGATTAAGAATGCCAGAGCTGTCTGCGGCTTCCTTGTAATGTTCCTCAGGAGTCTGAGAGAAGTGGTTTTGCCCTTTGTTATTCAGGGATCTGCAGGTAGAGCAGTTTTACAATCAGAACTGCCATAAAACTGTTCTTATTCCCAAATATTGGATGGATGTGCTTTGCTTTGGTCCATATACTTTAGCAGACTGGTAAGACAAGAATCCCAGCTTCTTTCATTTTCTTGATCTTCGCTTGCTCCTATAGGAACAAAATTGTCTTGTTTTTTTCTCGTTGAACTTAAAATTTTGGCAATAGAAGTGCATAGAGACATTTTATGGTTCACTGATAAAGGTTACTGAATAAAGTTACCAAAGTAAGACATCACTTAAGAGGTGTCAGCAAAGCTAGTTTGTTACATCAGTTAAACCTCTTGCCCACTTTGCTTTTAATACTTCACAGGAAGCTTGGTTTTGTGATTACCTCCTGGCAGAAAGTGCTAATTTGTTTACAAGACCACATCAGCTCCATGTAGCCTCCCTCTGCTCTGGCTTGGCAAATCCAGCGTATGTTACACAGAAGTCTTTTTCACAATTAGTCTCGGTAGGTCTATTCATAATTAATCTCAGTCACCCCTCTCCTTAGCCATTTGCGTCTCTGGCAGTGTGGGCACCTGAGCCAGGCTGGATTCTGCTGTCCAGCTTTCCCTTCCGTAAGGGAACATATTCCTCATATGCTTCTGAATAAACAACCAAAGAAAGTGACTCCCTCAGACAGACAGAATGACTTCGGGATAGATCTTTAAACCTGCTCAGAGACCCACAGTGAAATTCTTTCAGAGCACCTACACCTCTGTCCTCTGCAAAAGTGAAAGTACAAATGGGTAAAACATAAATTGCAGTAAATTTCTCTTTTGAACTTCCCTTTTCCTCTCTACTATTCAGCAAATTGCCCAGAATGAATCATAGCCCACAAATAGATGGAGAACATGAAAATGTATGGTTCTGTTTAGTCATACTACTGTCAAGCTCCACACTATTATGCAGCACAGTAACACACTGCACACACAGAAGCTTTCAGTCTGAAAGTAGCATGATTTCAAATGCTCCACTGCACAGCAATATCCATTGGCTGGATGGAAACCCTCAATTGCAATCAAAATCACAGGTAAGTAAGCAGTGAGACTGCTTAAGCTGCTGTTTACAGCCAGTCACGAACAAAGGTGCATTCTCATCAGGGAAGTGCTTCTCTTACAACTTTTAATGAGTTATAGAAATTAATCAAGACTTCAACAAAACACTTGCATTAGTATGGACAAGAATGTCTCCACAAAAGAGACACAATCCCTTTGCAACAAAGAGAATGATTCAAGCAATTATATTCTAGGTACACAGAGGGCTGCCTTGAACTTCAGGTGAGTAGTGAGGCTTCCAATGAGATTTGCAGAAAAAGATCCTTTTGACTGACTTTTTTTTGTGGTGCTCCCTGACAAGACCTACAACTGCTGCAGACTATGAGGGGAGGTTTACATTATATATTAGGAAAAGGTTCTTCATCCAGAGGGTGGATGGGGACTAGAACGGGCTCCTCAGGGCAGTGGTCACAGCATCAAGCCCGAGAGAGCTCAAGAAGCATTTGGACAAGAGTCTCAAGTACATGGTGGGATTCTTGGAGTTTTCCTGTGAAGGGCCAGGAGTTGGACTCAATGATCCTTGAGGGTCTCTTCCAACTCAGGACATTCTATGAATATGCCACAAGGAAAACTGGTCATTAAAGTTAGCAAACACAAGCCGGAAGAATTAGCAAGAAAGTGGGAGAGAAGCTCTGAGGATGAACTTCTTCAAGCTGATCCACACAAGGATGTGATATACTCACAGTATCATAAAGATTTTATGTTCAAACTCACAAAACTGGCCCCCACATCATCATCATGACAGAGGTCAGAAGGGTATCCTCCCAGAAGAATCTTCACTGGCCATGGTAGTAGGGAATAATGTAAAGTAAGGAGAATGGTGTCTACATGAAAGATTTTGACTCATAAGGACAAAGGCTTTTATTTCTAAACTCCTGTCTTAACTCAAAGGCAGTATTCACATTGCTGCGAAGAAGAGTGTGTGAAGTTGAAGTTATCACTGAATTTTACTGCCTATGTAGAAAGTGGTCCCTCTAAAACACAAGCAGTGTGTACGTGTAGCAACGATGAACAGCAAACTTGAACCCACATCTGAACCAAGCCTTTACACGCTTAGTGATGAGCTTAATATGTACCACCCACCGACAACCAAATGCACCCACTCTCCTCAGTCTAGACAAAGCACATCATCAGGAGGTAGAAGGGCCTTTCTTCAAAGTCTTTAGCGCCCAGAAAAGCTGCAGCACCACAGGAGAAGGTGATGTGGCAGGGCAATGCAGACATTGGAGTACAGTCAATTCTTTCCTGACAGCACTCCCTGAGAAGTCTGGGTTTCATCCTGAGAACCATACTGAGAAATTCTGTTTTAAAAGGCAACAAGCAAGATAGTCCTTCAGAACAAATCCTATGAATTTCACAATTTGAAAGTACATACAGTTGCTATAAAAATTATTTTCAAGAAACTGTAGTGTTTGAGTTAATAGATAATGATTTTCCTGCAGCGTAATTCTGCTTTTTGGCCTAAATATCCCATCGTTCTTCCAGTGACACCCATGGATGAAGACAGACAGATAAGCACTGAAACAAGAGATGGTCAAGATGATTCAGCTGCAGCAAGCTCTAGGAGAAAGGACTGAAAAATTCTTCAGCCTCCCTGGAGGCTGGTGAGAAAACTAGAGAAGAAAAATGATGGACTTTTGCCATGGGCCTTTCAGTAGGGCCAGGACTTTAAACAAATATCTTATTTTATAGTAAAACTGTAAAATACTTCAGAGTTTATTGTGCATTCAATCAAGCCTGTTGGTGACAGCAGTAGCTACTGAGGGATGGGAGCACTCTGTTCTTCCTTACAAAGGTGCCAATCAGGAATAACTTCCTTGACACAGCTAGCTGATAAATCAGTGGCATACCGTGGATATTAAAATAGAGTGAGCAGGGAATCAGGGCTATTCACTTCTAACACGCTCTCAAACTATCAAAGACGAGCATTTATTTGGAAGACTAAATATACACTAAGCAATTTCAAAATCTCTCTCAAGGTTGCTCAGCTACAGATTCTTGTCATTCAGTTTTTCTATAGAAGTCATGATTACCACAGAAAAAAAAGACTGATGTTTTAAAACTACCTTCTGCATAAGAAATGTTTGCAACAGAAACAAGTAAATTATGATTTGGAATTTAAAATGGCATTAATGTCCTGTAAGATTGGCTTCATGCCTAGATTGCTGCAATTTTAATTCAGAGTACATCTCTCAAACAGCTCTTCCTCATTTCCAACGAAAGACATTATAAAACAGCCACTGGTCTCATAAAGCTCAGTGACTCCCAAAATAAATCAAATAAATGCAGATTTTCAAAAACCTGCCTGAAGAGGGGTGCATTCCCTTTAACTATCTACTTAATACTGGAACAAACTGTAAAAAGTTAAGGTATTTGTTTGAAGAAGCCACAACAGAGGAAAATTCTTTGCCTCAGCTCAGGAGGAAGAAATTAAATGTCAATACTTTTCCCCCCAGATAGTAACACAGTCAGTGCCACTGGCTTCAAACTAAACTGCGACAGCCTCGAGCTGCAGACAGCAAGGATTTCTGGAACATAACACTTCCCCAGTCTCAGAATAATAGTTCATCAGCTGTAGATTCCTGTGAAAATACAGTACTACTTTGCTAAGTAATGGTGTTTCCAGAAGTTCAATGGTTAGAAAGGTAGAGCTGAATTTGTGCTTCTTGTGTCCTTGGTGACATTTTAGGCCTAAACCAAAAAGCAAATCTGAAAGCTGCTGTTGCTTGATTACAATTACTATGTAACATTGACATTCTAACACGGTTTTGTTATGGTTGCAAAGTCAAATCAGAAAGGAATATAACATTGAGACTGCTTGTGCAACCTTATCTCAAGCTCAGTTCAGCACTAATATGCTCAACTGCCTGCCTACCTTTGAATGAATTAAGATAATTAGATGCTGCGTTTTCTCTTAAGGGTCTGTCTACTAAAAACACCATAATGAGTCCACTCCAGAGGTCCAACACCTGTTTTATATGAAAACCACCATGTTTCCAGTATGGCTCAACGTACTACAGGGGGAGGTTGGGTTTGGTGGGTTTGGTTTTTTTGGTTCTTCTCATTCCCTAACCCCCCACCCCTCTCCAGCTCATACCATTGCACAAACAATTTTCTTTAACCACAGTTGTATTTGACTTTCCCCACCAATGCTCTGTCCACACATTTCAGGATCACTGGGAAGCATTAACGATCACTTAAGTACTTTTCTTTCATCTCTGTACATACACAGTAATCTTTATCAAAATACTCACTGAGCTTCTGCTACCCTCGTGCTCTCTTCCCAGGAGGTTTGCAGCGAGGACATACTTAGCCATTATCCTCTCCCACGCCTGCCCATGCTCCCCCTTTAATGCTCCATGAAACAATATCATTTTCCAAAACAGAGGCTTGGTGAGAACTGGGACTGCTGACCATAAATTTTCCAGCCCTTCTGCCCCCCATTACTTGTGTCATGCACTGCTCTCGGCATTTCCTTGAGATGCCATTTCCTAGATGCTTTTCTGCAGCCTGTCAGGGACCAACTCTGCAGCCTCCAGATCCACAGGTGTTCAGACAGGCCTAACGTGGAAAACGTGACCAGACAGCAGCATCACGTGAAAAAAACCAAGAGGAACATCAGTCTGATCTCATTCTCCCACTTCTAACTTGCAGATGATCTAGACAGGAGCTGTCTGTATTTAAATGAAAGGATTAATTGTCACAGACACCCAACAGTTTTCCCCTCACTGAAATTTCTTCTAATCCCAAAGCTGAAACTATGCAAGACAGCGCTGACAGAGCCAGCCTGTGCTCATAACAGCCTTATTTTTGGAAGAAGAATCCCTGAGCTCTGCAACACAAGCTCACACATCCTTAGAAACTTCAGTCCCCTGTCCTCAACGTTGCAGCCATCCCAGAGAGCCAGGGAGGTGGCAAAACCATGTCACCCTAATTTGGGTTGCCACAAGGACATTTCTAGCAATTCCAGCTCCCTTACAAGGTGTGCACACACCTTCCTTCTGCAAAGAAACTTGTCCAGTTTCTGACCCACTGGCCAGATGCAGTTTCTAAGGATAATTCATTCATTTTGGCCCGCCTGCCACAGAACAACTCAGCTGTGAGCAGGGAGAAGCGTTTTGCAGCTCTTACATCAAGGCTGCCCCATCACTCCCTTCAAATGACCAGAGGGCACTGGTCACCCACAGCAAGGCAGGCAGACTGGTGACAGGGGCTTATGTGCATCTCAGGTCCTAGCACTGACATGCCTTTTCATCACTGAAATGATATACTGCATTATTACTTACATGCTAATTTTAACTATCCAAACTTACACACGTGGCCATAATAAAAATCTGAGAATCACTGGCCACAGACATTCTTCCCAAGATCTCATTTTTCTCCTTGAAGTGCCACAGCTTCACTCATTTTATTGCAGTAGGCTCTGCTTCACACACGTGAGGGGAGAAACACATGAGTTATTTCAAAAATTCATTTTGCCTAAAATGCAAATACTGAATCTTGAAACGGCCCTTTATAATGAAAGTAGTGCTGGAAACATGGTCTCCAGAACAGTACACAAACTCTGTACACGGTGTAATTACGTCTTAGCATTCTGCAGAATACCAGTGTATGGCTTAAATGCTATTAATTGTAAGCAGTTTTGTTCCACAGGATGTTGTTCGCCGATAACTACTCAATTAGGGTTATTTTGCAATTAGTCTACTCACAGTAAATTTATTGCAACCAGAGTCATCTGTGGTGCAGCAAATTAAACTGTCTGGGCTGCATGTGCAGTGGCTCTCACAGGCTCCTTAAACCGTGTATAGCTCACCACAGTGATTTTGTCATGCTAACAGATTAAACACACAGGAAAGCAGCAGCAGCCAATGTCATTTGGAACCCTGAAACCAGCTGAAAAAGGCAAACCTGGAGTTCAATGATCTGTAGATCAAACCCAGCGAGTCCAAAAATGCGCTGCCAAACACTTTAAAGCTAAACAATTCAAACGTCTATACGTCACCGTGTGTGCGCACATGCATGTTGAGTGGATGAAATCCTCTATTTGCTTAGTTACAGGTCCCATTCTTTTAAAATTTTATAGAATATGCTCTCATTTCCATGCCTTAAAGAGCAGCTCTGCTCCACCCTGTAAGTATTTAGCATCTTAGTGGCTTATCCTCTCCCTTCCTGCGAATCATAGCTCTTTCTGTTGAGTGCTTTGAAATAGTCAGATAAAAACACTACAGACGTTCAGATCGCTATTACCTATGTGTATCATTCAGTAAACAGAGCTCCTGAGCCCTTTTCTCTCAGTTTGAAAACCAAAAGGCTGTGTTTTCTAAAACGAAATGGAAAATTTTCTTCTCAGCAGCCTGTAAGAAGCTGAAAGCTCTTGCTTCGATGTGCCAGAGCAGCATTATCAATAAGCAACCAGGGAGAAGGCAGTCTGATGAATGATGTGGAATGAGGGTAGCTTGATTATTTTCCTACTTTATTATAAGCTGGGTTTACTCCACAGGGATGAAGGCAGGAGAAAACCTGTTTGATTTAAAAACTAAGAAAAGACAACAGAAGATTCAAAGGGAAAATAAATCAGGTTCACTTGAGGCTTTCTGTTTTCCTAGAGACTTTTCTTTTGCCAGAACTACGCCTTAGAAAGCACCCCTCAAAAAACCCTGCTACATACCTTTAGTCTATCTAGAGCCATAGATTTGGGTCAAGAATAAACCCAGTTGGGTAATTAATCATAAGGATTAGGCCAGAGTCTCCCCTAGGGGTATGGCAGCCCAGAGAAGGTGGCCCAGAGGAGGCCTGGTGCAGATACCACTTGGCACGGTGCCTGTGATGACTCACAGACCTCACAGATCTGGTGCCCATGACTAAGGAGGAACTGTGCTGAATGTCCATCCAGCAAATTTTCAAGGCAAGGGATTCAGAGCTACCACGATCCACATGGAAGTGAAAACCAGAGAACCCAGGGACTGAACCCAGCCAGTGGGTCAGCACCTGGGCTACTTTCATCACAAAAGAAAGGCTGTAAGCATAAATCACAACTTCAGTATCATGTTGAAATGTTGTATAACTGTAATTGCACTGCTGCCCATCGCTGTTGGGCAGCAATCTCAGCAGTCATGGTCAGGGTCACAGTGGCCATTCTGGAACTGTGCTCCTGTCCATGGCAATAAGAGATTCTGCTGGCAGTAAAGTGGCACAGATCAGGTCACTTGTGCTTTGTCAAAAGATTTTATCCAGGGACAGAGTGAAGCTTATTTTGGAGTCAAGAATTCACATTTAAACTTCTGCTTCTTCCCAGTACCCCTGCACAAGAGAAGGGCCATGTGTGATGATGGACAAAGAACGGAGGCAGCTGGTCCACGTCCAACAGCTTTGGTGAGCAGAAGTGAATCTGTCACACCACAGGAATCAGTGTCCCCAGTCTGGCCTGTACAGGACTAGGCTGAAGGTGGCCCCCACAAGGAAAAAATCTGCCACATTGTCCACAAGTTGATGATCTCCATATCCTGTCTCCTGAGAAGAAATGAACTCCCCAAAGGATGTCTCCCTGTATCCTCTTAGCCTGCACAGGACCGGATTTGCCCTTTCCTCATCTAACCTTGTGCCGTACCTGCATTTCCCCTTTTACATTTGTTGACTGCATTGTCCCCAGAACACACTTCTACAAACTCCAAACATTCCCTTCTGGGTGAAGGGAGACTTTCAAGCTGCCTGTTGCCCTGATCTCAGCCAGGACTTTGGATAAGGCTGCACCTAAAGCCTTTGACACCAATCTCTTATTCCATAGCATTTGTGTCCTGTTTTTAGGACCAGCTTGCTGGGAAATGCCATCTCACGTGCTCTGCAAGTCAGATAACTGGTAAAGCTGCCCTGTCCAGTTTAGCTGCTTCAGAAGCAATGCCCTTAGAGGGACTGTAGCCCCCAGAGAGGCAACACCTGCACGTCAAACAAGTAGTGAATATCATGCTCTTGGTTTTAACAATCCTTTCTTTTATACACTGAAGGTAGTTATAATCAACTGCCTTTGCCTGTTGCCTTTGGAAACAATAAAATATTTAAAAAAGAAACAGCTTGTATGATTCTGTTCCCATTGATAACCACCCAAGTGAGCATATCACTTAACATTTATGACAAGCCAGTCGGATGGAGTCATGCTCATGACTGATAGCTACACTTAGCAACATTGTGGTTTTGATCAGCTGAGACAAGATCCAAGGGGATTAAACAATGGATGACATCTCAATGGAGACCACAGCACTGGGAACATATTTATATGTTGGGATAATGGATGAATGTGCTGCTCCAAACGCATAAATATTTATACTTCACAGCTCTGCTGAAAACAGACAGGAAACCTTTTTTCAAACAAAACTGAAGGGAACAACACTCACATGTTGAATACAGACTCAGGCCCCCAGTGTCTGACTTGCTGACAAATAGCATGTAGCTTTTTTAATGCATAAAGTAGCAAGACTCCTACTCACACCTCCCCCTACCAGCAATCCTAACAGTGGGCTGTCTTATATCCCCAAAAGCTGATGGCCAGTGCTTCAGAAACATCCCCTAACCAAGTTCAACTCCTTTCAAGGACCCTCAGAGTTCACGAAGTCACCTTTGATAAGGGATGGAGCCACTCTGTGAGCCAATGACAGCAGCATTTATGTTCTACAGTGGGGAGGAGAGATACAGGACCACAACTCAAACTCAGATAACGTATCTCGAACAGGGCTGTAAAATTCAAGGGACCTACCAAGTTACATACATCTAAGCCCTCCAGCAGGCACTGGACACCTTCAGTTTTGGGGTTCCCACATGTCTGTCTTAATAGCACTGTATTCAGACATTTGAAAAATGACTTCAAAGTCTGGATCTCTCTGTAGGTCTGATACCCCAACCTGCTTGTGCATTGGTGCTTCCTGCATAAGCACCTCGTGTTCCATTCAATAAGCTGCTGCACTATCACTTCCTCCCAGCAAAGCTCTGCAATCAGCTCTAGAGCAACCTCATACGGAACACGGGAGGTCCAGACTTTCTGTAAGGAAATCTGGTAGTTGAAGCGGTTAACTTCAGCCGTCAGCATGGGCAGCAGAAAATAACCTTGAGGGAAAGAAAAGTCAACATCTTCCACACATATCCATCTGGCTAAGCTAAGATGTGCCTCAATTATTCTTTTTAAACAAGGATCACTGCCTAAAATAAAAAACTAAATGAAACTCTAGCTGTGCAAAGCTAAAAATTTTACACACAGTCTTTTTACACTTAATTTTTTTAATGTGGTATATATCCATACCACATGAGTTTTGCCTAAATTAATCATAGTTGGACAACTTCTTCATTTCTCTAGTCATGTTTGTAGCTCCCAGATCTCCTTAACATTTTCCTGTGTCTTATTACAATGGAAGCATTTATACCAACGTCCTATGTACATACATGCTGAAAGGCTCCAGGTGTAAAATGCAACACTGTTCTCGGTTCTAAGACCACACTATTATCCCAGCTGCAGGGCATGAGAGATAAAATCTGTATTTAAAAAAGAAGCAATAAATATTTCTTGAGAAGCCTGTTTTTGAGAATGGCAGTTTTTTAAAACTTCTGGAAAGTCACCCTGTATCCCTGGGAGACAGATTACCAGGCAGGGGATGGAATCACAGGTGCGTGCAAAATTGCACAGTGGCAGTGTGTGCCCACACTAATGACAATACATCTTCCAGCTCTCTCCAGGATATCACTTGCATATTTGTATATGTGATGCATTTACTCTACACAAGGTATATAGTATTGATTACATTACTAAGACACGTCCTTGATCCCAAGAAGTGTAGGACAGCGTCCGCAAGGTGCTGACCTCCATCAACAGACCAGAGCTGACTGCCCTGTTGTCAGGGAGGAAGAGGGAAGGACAGCAGGGACATGTTTTTCGCCATGAATTCCATCTTTGGCACCTCACTGGGACCTCAGGGACATCCAGGGGTACTCGCTGATGCTCAGCCTGTCACTAACGTCTGGTTTTGCTGAATTCTTAATTCTCTGCTGTCTTTTTTATCTCCCCCTCAGCTTGTGCTGCCTTTGTTGTTCTTCTTCCCTTCTTCCCACTGAACACCAAGTCTTCTACCTGCTCCATTAGTTCTTGGTCTCCAATGTCTGCCCATCCAGCTTAATAACTTGGAGTATTACCATGATAAGAGAAGGAGAAAAAACACCAAAAGAGACATGGTAAAAAACCAAAACAGAACAGCCACAGATGCACTGGGGTGGGGAATGGGGTGCTCACACCATTCATCCTGTTTAGCCTGCACAGGACCGTTAAAAACCTAACAATCTTATTACAGTGAGATGCGCTTCTTTGGAAACATTCTCTGGGGCACCTCTTTTTTTCCACTGTCTGCACACGGAATTTAACCTCCTAATTCAGTCAATAGCAACATGGATCATCCTCTCCACCACACGGAAACCACCATACAGCACCCACTGCTTTGTGATGATGCAATAAACAGGTACCATGGGGGTTAGAGGATGTAACTAAATATTCCTAATGAAAGAAACTAAACATCCCCTGGTTCCCATGTTTACTCTATAATCTCAAAGCAAGACCTATTCTCTAGCTTGTAAAAGTCCCTCTGCACCTTCAGCTCGGCCAAAGGCATCAGCATATCCTTCTGTGCATGGGCTGAAGTGCCACTTACAGGGTGGGGACTCTGGACTGTTGTATAAACAAATGCTGCTGTGGATAATGCTGCTCCTTGATCAATATCCACTTTGATCAACTGATCAATTTTTTTTTTTTTTTTAAAAGGCACTTTGTTCTGTGGGGAGCTTATTGCTTGGCAAATGTTGGCACATGAAGCACTCTCTGAAAAGTAGGAAAAGGTCAGCTCAGAAATGCAAACTGACAGCAAGCTGAGAGGTAACTTGTGATCTTATGGCATGGAGAAACCAAAGGCAACAAAATCAAAGCTTGGCTTAGGCCAGCAGAGGTAACTGACTCTCTACAGCAGTGATTTTGAAAATAACTTTTGCTGATTGAAGAACATTAAAAATAGAAGTCAGCCACAAAATTGGATTTTCTCCATGCTTTTGGAAATTTTTTTTGCTACACTTCTGATAATTACCTGGGTTATCAAAATGCTTCGGACTCCACTGTGCCAGAAAAATAGCCATATGGCCATAACAGCACTGCCACTCATTTATTGTTCACCATAAAGCACCAAAATTCATAATGGCTGTTCCCTGACCACTAAAAAGCACACAACTCCTGCACAGAATAACCAGACTCTGGCTATACTTCTCTGTCCGTAGACTAAGAACTAAAAGAAACAGGAGTAGCAGCTGAATACCTAGATCACATTGTGCAATAAAAATCTGGCGGCAGTGAAAAGATATTCTATAGGAATCTACCAAGGATCTTGTGACATCCATATAATTCTCTCTTTAAAACACCATAAAATCCCTCCCTCATTTTCATGGGCTATGTACATTACACATTCCTGCAGTAAAGCCGTTTTTCTCGTCAGAGGGCTATTTCAAATACATAAGAGTCCTTTCCCCAAGGCACTGTGTTATTTCTCCTTCACCATCTACCAACTTACCCTCCAGGGCACAGAAACGCGTCACCTTCTCCGGCATCAGCTTCCCGACCTTGTGCTGACAATACACGTCCGCGATCTCCTGGCGACACTGCTTAGACTTAGAGCGGGACATGGCTGAGATTGCCTCTTTGCCTGTGACCTCACACTTTGGTGGTTGGTCGTACTTCAGTTCAGGGGAGCTGTTTTCAATTTTTTTTAAAAGATGCTCTTTGGGAGACCTGTCAATCTCCTTCAGATTGTTGTTGTTGCTGCTGCTGCTGTTTTTTCCAGGGTGATCACTGAACTGCACCACCTCATTGGAGTTCTTCCCCAGCAGCAAGTTCTCCTTCATCTTTTCCTCTTCCAGTTTCTTTCTCAAGTGCTCCTTTTGCTTGCTAAGGGGTTTTTTCACCAGCTCAGACTGGTGTTTTTGCCTCTGAGTCCTGGGAGCAAAGTTACTGTTATCAATAGTTTCAAAGTCCTTGGGGACTGAATTTTCATTATTGCTGTCTGTTCGCATTTTCTCTTTCGGTCGGTGGGAAAAATAGCCATCCTATAAATGGGGAGAAAAATTATACTCATCTTACTAAAATAGTCATATCCCATGCATTACAAGCATTTCTTACATGACAACATAAATCAATTACAATCCAACATACTGCAAAAAATCCCCGTGTTAGGGTTCATAGCAGAAAGACAGAGCTAAGAGGCCTCTGAGCTGCCCGAGTCACCCACACTGGCACCCCCTTCCTCACTGGGCCAGAGTCCAACCCCCATCTCAGATGGAGCAGAGGGGTTTTACTCAGGTTTGTGAGCAGTGATTAACCAGACACTTCACCCTGACACCATTAAATATCAATGACAAAACCGACACAGGTTTCAGTGGAGCAAGAGCAGGTCCTTCAGTGCTTTCCTTCCCTCCTTGTGATAACATCTGCAGTTTGGTATCCCAGGAACTGCCCCACTCCTCTGCAGAAAGCACCAGCAGACCACAGCACTGCAGCCTGAGCTTTCTTCCAGTGAAGTAACTTTGCTAAAAACCAAACCCCTCCCAATCTTATTTTTTTTTTTCCCCCCAGTTTCTACATACTAGAACTTGGGAGAAGTGTTCCCATGGGGTGGGTGCACTGCAGGCTTCCTGCAGGTGGGAAGTTGTGGCAGCAACAAGCCCTGTGTAAGCAGCTGCAGACACTTGTGTTCCCCGGGAGGGTCAGAGCCAGGCTCAGGTGTTGGCTCTTAACAGCCACGTTCCTCTTCTCCACACTGGCTGCTCTTTGATAAATACACAGCCCATAATGCTGCAATGTTTAAAATACATCATATAAAGGAAAAGGAGTAGACCATGTAAAATATTTGTCTGCAGCAGAATAAGGCTTTGCTTCACAATTTCATTCCTGTGATAGATGGAGACCTATTACCACGGGAACCTGTCCTTGCTCATCAACAGCACAGTGAGTTTACAACAGCATAAAAAAGGGAGGATTCTCACAGGGTCTGAGACAGCAGGGAACATGGCAATCTGCTCTAGAAAAGATGTGACAGGCTAGAACACAACCAAGGGGCACTTACATGCGTATAAGACTATCAAATGGGACAGCCAGGGGTGGGTGAGGCTGAGCTGCCTTTGCTCCAGCCACAGAAATCAGTCCTCGGACTAGTGGGGGACACAATTCTTAGACCTGCAGACCAGGAAATATCTCCATTTCTAAAAGTGATCAGTAGCAGACGAAATTAATGATGAATTTTTATTAAAACATCTGAAGACAGGAGTATAAATATTGATAGACTGTTTGAGTCTGTCCTGTTTCCTTTCCACTTGTGGAAGACATAACCAAAAATTAGAGACTGGGAAATGACAGCATCACTAATGATGACTGATGGGATCATCTTTTAGCACCTGTGAATCACATTTTGTATTCAAAACATTTTACCAGCATGAGCTAATTCTTTTTCACCTCTTCTGGGAGGAACTAAACAATCAGGATTTGCAGAGAAAGGGGAGGGAGATAATGACTTATCCAAGGCCATGCAGGAAGTCAGTATCAGTTTGACCTCTGCAGCTCAGCAATGAGAAATGTTTGAATAGTTTATTCATTAGAAGATGTTGTTTTGTGAGTGGATGAAGTGATTCTCTCTCCATGAATATGTTCAGTTTGCAATTAGCTTTAGCAGTCCAACACAGAAGAATACAGAGGAATTTAAACAGAGGAATTTAAAAAAACCCAAAACAACAAAACTCCACACAAAAACCCTGGCAACAACTCACAAACCAAAATGCAAACATTTTTCAAACAAACAATATATTTCTAGTTTAGGGAGAAAGATTTTTTTTTTAAATTTCAAATTTTAAGGGCACACATGAAGTTAAATTCTTCTGTCTTTTTTTTTTAAAGGAGAAGAAAAGAACAGCATTTTATACAGAATCACAGATTCGTTTAAGTAGAAAAAGACTTTTAGGATCATGGACTCCAACCTCCAGCACTGCCAAGTCCACCACTAAACCACGTCCCCACGTGCCACAAGTCTTTTAAATCCCTCCAGGGATGGTGACTCCACCACTGCCCTGGGCAGCCTGTGCCAGGGCTTGACAACCCTTCCCATGAATAATTTTTTCCTAATATCCAACCTGTATCTTCCCTTGCACAACTTGAGGACATTTCCTTTTGTCTAGTCACTTGATACCTGGGAGACAAGACCAATCCCCACCTGGCTACACCCCTCTAAATCCTAATCTGTACAGCAAACACATGTTTATAAAGGGGAGAAGAAGGGAGAGATGCTCACTGTTGTTTTTTTGTGGTAATTATTATCCATAAATGAGACACTGGCCTGAGCCAGAGCAACAGGTGCACACCCTCCATGCCCCCAGGAGCTCACAGCCTTGCCCACACTCCGACCTCCTGCCCCATCCAAACCTCTGGAGTTTGACAAAGTGCCAAAAAATGAGGAGAGGGCCCGTTGTTGTTTCAAACAGAATCTGACATAATATCTATGTGGTGTTTCCGCCGGAATCTCTGCCCTCCATGTTACCCCCCTGCACCCAGCAGTGCTGGACAAGCTGTGCAGCTTCCCTGGGACTGCCAGAGGCTGCAGCTCCGGGCTCTGAAGCAGTGATCCCACCTGGCTGCGAGGAAACCTCAGGAGAAAAAAGCAAAGCAAACAGCAGATTTACTGGTGTGCAGTTCACCTCCTTAAACTGTTTTCCTCCTGCAAGTGCTTTGCCCCCTCTGGGAAATGCTTTTCCAAGTCTACACGCTGGAATCTGAAATAACAAATGAATTCTAAATGCTTCAAAGGCAGACACAAACTGGAGCTCGGCTGTAACTCTTCCCTGCCTGCAGGGACAGTGAACACCACAAAACCTCCCCACAGGAGGACACCCAGTGTCTGCAGGGACGACTCTTTGGGAGGAGCAGGGACTAAAAATAAAGCAGGGCCCGTACAACAACTGTGAAACCAAGAGCTATAGATATACATTGAAAAATAAGGACATGTAACAAATACCCCAGTTGGACAGTGAAATCCAGCCTCACACAAACCCACACCTGTTGGTGCAAGTGTTAAATGCCACAAAACCAAAATTCTCCACCCACCTCTAATTTGCATTTCTCTCTCGATTGCTGTCACCAAAGGCAAGCATGATTTTTACAGTATAATGATTTCAAGATAGGCTCCATACATGACAGCAGAACGCACACATTTGCAGTGCAGAGGAAATGAAACCCAGCACTCTGAGCTTAAAACAGCAGCAGGTGCTGACAATAAGTTGTGTTCATTTGTGAAGTTCAGCAGTGCAAACAAAAGCAGCACATCTGGTTTTCAACTGGCTACAGGAAGATGGGTTCTACTTGCTCTGCAGTATTTTATTTTTACAGTGCTGGATTAATTGCAAACTTTGTCATGGATCTCTGAGACATTCAAGACAGGACAGAGTCATCTTGCAAAAAGATGATCTGAAAACCAGGCAATCCCAGTTCTGACAGTACCATGGCACATACGTCAGTGAGTTCACCATCTGAATCACCATTTTTCTCAACTTTTATCCAGCTATTTGTTAGTAGCGCCGCCTTATCTCTGTGCTTGCAAATCACTGAGAAAAATGGAAGGCTATCCCAGGACCAAATGAGAAGCGGAGAGCCTATTAATATAGCCTGTATGTGTCCACAGCCAAAGATGAAAACATCATTTTCAAACCAAAACCAAACACTGCTATTTCTTGTTTTGTACCGATCTCATCCAAAGAACACAAGAAAAGTTATTAGGGAAAGCACCATTTTGGTCTTTGCAACAGACCAATTCTCTCTAGAACAGACACAGATCAGAGGAGGCTCTATCCAAAGTCAACTCATTTGAGAGGCTACATTACTCGATATTATAAGGTGTCAAACACAACACATACCACCCAAGAACACATATTTCAAATGTGCCTCTCCTACAGTCCTACCCTCTGTCAGTTTAAAGCCCTTTCCTCTTGTCCTATCACTCCATGCCTTTGCAGAAGTCCCCTTCCAGCTCCTTGTAGCCCCTTGAGGTACTGGAAAGGTGCTAAAAAGAAATCTCTGGAGAGTTTTCATCACTTTTGCAGCACCATATTTTAAAGATCAAGTGTGACATTGTGGATGTGTATTATCAAACACAGGCCTAAGAGAAGGATTTCCACAAACAGAATTTTCTGTCTTAACTTCATCAGAAGATACACAGAGAGGTTAACTGCTAAGTACTCAATGGCAAGAGCCCTGTGAGGGACAGTTTTAATGACCGTGGGGCCTCTTCTGTGCCTCCAATTCAGCAATAACAAGCAAATACTCTGAAACTGGGAAAGAACAGTCTGTACCCAGGAGTGAGTGTGAGATCACTGCCAATTACATACTGATTGCCATTGATGCTAAAAATAATATTATAACATTAACTCAAAAATAACATTTTAAGCTCAGAGCCATTTTATGTAAGGAGAGAGTTTGAATTCTGCTCCAAATTCTGCTGCTTGTTGAACACACAGATCTTAATTCTCCAAACTCCAACTTTAATGTGTTGTATTAAAGTTTGTCAGACACAGCGTATGCTCTTTGGTATATTAGCCACTGTATCTACAGTGATTGAGGGTCCGGGGCTCAGGTACTGTGAGTTTGTTTGAATTCAAAGTCCCATCTATCTCAGGAAGGAAAGCCTGTGTTTCTGCAGAGACTTTGCAGTCTAGTGAGAAAACCATGGAATAAATTGCTGCTGTAAACTAATACAGACCCAACAACAGCAGCTGCTGCTCACTCCACCTAGCACAAAACCAGAGAATTTGGGAGAACCTAACAGCTGTCTGTAATGACAAAGAGATTGTAATAACAGCCTGTTAACACTTTCAGAGGCTTTTGCAAGTACACCCCACACCAGCTCAGCCAGGTAAAGTTACATACCTGCAAACTGCCTCTCTCCATACATTTCTCACTTACATCTGTCAATTGTATTTGCATCTAAGTTAAGCACACTCAAGCATAAACATGAATTTGGGACTGCCCAGTTTAGATAATCTAGGTCACAAATCCTCATGTAATCCTTCAGATACAGTTCTGTATCTTGTGTGCTAAAGGCAGGAGGTTAAAGGCTATGGCTGCAATACTGGCCAAGGGAAAACTCTAACATGCCAGCACATTCTCTGTGGGGTATCCTGCTGTAACACAGAGGAGGCTACAAAGCCATTAGGTACCAACTCACACAGATTCCGACCGCCCCTGGAAGGAGTGCCTCTGCCAACAGCCAGGACTGACTGCTCATTTTTGCAACGTGCAAAAAGCCAACACCAGACCAATTTCAAATCTGCTTTCAGAGAGATAACCTAATGTGCATTTAAATCAGCAGAGACTCGAACATAGCAGACTGGTGTGCACCAGCTCTGCAGACAGCAAGGGGATGCTGAGGGATCCAGCTTGGGACACCAAAGCCAAGGGGAACAGCTCACACCGTGCAGGTGGGCACTGCTCCAGCATCACCTGCTACACACCCGCAGAAGCACAGTGCTGTTAGAAGGCTCCTTTTGTAGAGGCTTTGTACAGAAAGTTAAAGAAAACCTTAATCAGTTCACAAAGGCACACAATAAGAGCTTGCATTTATCTGGGAGAGGTGTTCATTGCATTGTAAAGAGCATTTCCTCCCGACAAAAAGAAAACACTCTCTTCTCAGGAAAAGTTATTCATTGTACGATTTCTGTATCAACCAAGTCCTATAAATACTACACAGATGGATGGACCATGTGCAATCAAGCCCTGAATGGCAAATGTTCACAGTTTCACTTTATCTGACAACTGATTTTCTCTCCAGCACGGAAGGATTTGCTGTCTTTTTGTACTGAGAACATATTCTCATATTCTTCCCTTGGCAAAGCATGGTACCTCTTAAAGCAAAACAAACCAGAAATATGCATATGCACACATTGAGCAACAACAAAACACACAGACCTTCCTCTAAATACAAAGTACTGGACGTGCTGGCCTTGAGGGCCAGGTATAAATCTGACACCTGTAACTATAAAAAACTACATATTTTTCCTCCTGTCACATAACAGAGCACATCACAGTTATTGACCTCCTGTGACAATATACAGTGACTGGGCAGTCAGGAAGGATCACACACGACTGAGGCTCCAGAGCTGCTGCAGGCACTTGTGTCCTTGCTGGGGTGAGCTGTGTGGCTACAGGACCCAAACCAGCTCACAGCTGCAGGGGCTGAGGAACAGCTTCAAAAATCTGCATCGTATGTCAAAGTCTCAAAGAGACCTGGTCAGCTTTTATGGGACCATCTATCCTACCTGTCCTGTGATCAAGAAGAATTTAAAGAGTGCTATGAGATGATAATTAAAAAAAAGGTTCTGTTCAACATTAATCACAGCTCTGTGACATATTATTTTGCAGTTAATTATTCAGTAATGACATCTTCAAATTGTCAGAAGATGGCATCTCTATAAGCAAGGACTGCTGCTGGATTAAATCTGTTTTTCCTGCTCTTGCCTTTGTGCATTTGAGGACTGTTTCTTAGTTGAAATCAAAACCTTTTGCCTTCAGAACTACAAATTTTAAACTATGGTCTTGAGAACAAGAGCAGAAATTATAAATATTCCTTATGCTTCAGTGGGCTCAAAATCTGATTTCATCCCATTTTTTTGAAACAGCTGGGCGTCCGTCTCCCTTGACACATGGCCAAAGAAACTTTTCAGACCACCCATTCCACAGGCAGCTACAGCCTGCCAACATAAAGAGCATGGCAAATTCAGCCCCATGGCTGGTTCCCAAATCCATCCTGGGAAGCAGCTTCACTCAAATCTCCTTTTCTGCCAGAGTCCAAGAAAAAACATCTTTCTCCATCACTGTAAAGTAAAACCACCGGGTATTTTCCTGGAAACGTCTAAATGCTCCACTGTTCTGCTAAATGCATACGGAAGGACGGTCACCATCAGAATGATAATAATTAAAGAAAAATCACAGCAGAAAAATGCTGAGCCAGGCATGAGAATGGGTTAGATCCTGTCTCCCTTCCCACTGGCAGACCAAGCGAGCCCATTCCCCAGGATGATCACGTGTGTGGGGCTGACACACTGCTTTGGGCACCTCCCCTGTGCGCTGCAGCCCACCATGGTCCAGAGGCTGAGCACCACGGCAGGTATCATCTCCTGTGCTCAACAGCACAGATTTCAACATCCTCCAGATCCTCGTTTCAATAGCTCAGAAGGCCACCGGGTCAAGGGAGGTGTTGTCCCAGTTTGGGCAGGACCCTGCCAATACCAAATGAACTCTGGATCCAGAGCTCACCCTATTGTCGCCTGTCCTACAACATCCACATCTTTTGAACTACAGAAGAACCACTGCTCTGCCTGAAGTCGTTGTGCAGTCACATGGACGCAGAGCAGATACCCTGCCACAATACCAAAACAAACAAGAAATGAGGGACTTTAATCGAAGACGTGGCTGATGTGCCACAAGACCCTTGGAAAACAAGTACTTTTGGCAGGTTTGAACAGAAGCAGGGCCAAAGAGAGCAGATGGAGGAAAGGCAGCAGATGTTAGTGTAGTTATAATTTTTCCATATGTTTTTCTGCTTTGCTGTAATAACTACATTGTACTTCAATTGTCAGTGGCTGAAGACTTGTGAGAAACATTTTGTGAGAAATATGTTACTTTATGCCTTTCCCTAAAAAGGGAGATGCAGAAGGTGAAAAGAAGTTTATTGACTTTCAAGCTGGTAAAGATGTAATTAGTTCAAACACAGTGCTTTCTGTTATGTAAAAGGATTATGAGAAAAAGCAATTGTTTGGGTTAAAAAGGGGATTCTGATACTTGAAAAAGCATGAGTCCTTTGGATTCGGTGCTAAGAGATACTTACAGGCACAGCTAGCCCAAAACTACTGCAACACTTGTGTTTCAAGACTGCAGAGTAACAGATGGACCACCACAAAGTGCACAAGGGACCCTGTGCTGGAACATCTGCATTGGTGATTGTTTGGAGGATTACTTTTCCCTTCCTTTTCAAAAATGTTGCCATCCATTTTTATTTTTTCTTAAAATCACTTTCAGCAGTGTGTTCCAAAACACTCAAAACAACATCGTAAAAACATAATTAATACGAGCTCCTTTTATCCCTTTTTGCATACATACACCAAGGGAAGATATTGTGGTTTGAAATCAAATGAAAACAGCTTTAAAACTTCGGCTGCTTTTCTCAAAAGAGTTTTTCCTTTTTTTTTTTTTTTTTTTTTGCTAACATATGACTTACTTTCAGAGTGATTTAGATTAGGGAGTAAAATAATATTGTATCTCTCAAGAGACCAAACAGATTTTCACATTTGTTCCAGCTTAGCACAGTAACTGTACGAAAAGCCATATAGTATCAACAGTAATGTCAAACGTTCATTTGCTTATTAAAAAGTTGGGAATACTGCTAGAGGGAGCTGTGAAAGCACATATCCATAGTGCTTCAAAAATTGACCACTTTGTTTTCTGCTACTTTAAACTTCTCAAGAAAGTTTGTACTTAGACACCACAGACTAGTCAAATTTATTCAATCTGCAACAGAACTTGATTTATAAACAGTAACTGCCCTCACTTTACACATATTGTTCCCTTTCAAATCACAATCTCATTAAGACTCCAGACTCACGCACAAGCCCTTCTCTTGGCAAAGGTCCCTTCCAGTCCAATTCACCAGGAACAGCAACACTCACTGAGTGAGGGCAGGATTTTTTGCCTATATACACAAACACACACATATTTTAATGGTTTCCACCTCTGCATCACGTTTAGCTCTGCCTGGGTGTGGGCAAGGGAACCCACCCTTCATGACACATTTCTCCATTCCCAGGGGAACAAGCCCTTAAAAGACTATTCATTTGAGCAACTATCCTGCAACATTCACCAGCGTTATTAAGCCTCCTGGATTCATTTCAGCTTAACCACATCTTTAAACAGAATTCACCACAAAACTAGGAAAGAGATGAAGGACTGGCCTGACAGTGCAAAACGCAGCTTTTGAGGAAGCTCAGAAAAACCCCGGAGGTTTATTTTCTTATAGCTTCTTCCCAAGAGAAGGTGGATCTTAACAGTCCTTCCAATGAAGAGTTCAGACATGAAGGAGCTTACAAACAAGTCAGCCCCTTCTCAAGGGAAAGACATTTAAGTGATTTTGTGGTCTTCGCACAGGACCCTTGGACACCTGAAAAGCAGATACTAATGCCCCACAGCTTCTTAGCAGGCATTGGGCTGGTTGTGCTGCTCTCACTTCTTCCTAAGAATTCACCCAGGGGATGGCATGACTGGCACAGTGCCTGTGCCTGCACAGGGCCGGGCCTTGAGCTTGCACACAGACACCTTCTGGGGCGTGGGACAGCAGTTCAGCAGGGAAGGTCAAGACTGGTGTATCTACATAGCTGTTTTCCCTGATGGCTGTTCAAATACCGAAAGGAAAATGCGAGATGTTCTGCGTTTTTATTTATCACCAAACAGTACTGCTTCATTATGTGACAAAGGAGCCCCAAAGAGGTAGTATGTAAATAAATAACACAAAATAGTAACAGCAATAAAGCTCAGTCGTTTGAGTGTTTAGAATATGGACACAATAACCACACTGAATACCCAGTATGAGCCAACCTGTTCATTTCTTTTTTTTAACCTTCCCCTTCTCAGAGACCTACCCCATAAAAAAATAACCCATCTAATCTAAACTGAATTCCTCTGCTTTCATCTCCATTTCTTTCATGAAAAATTCAGCCAATATAGATTTTATATCTTTTAGAGCAGTAGTAAACACTTGAAATTGCTTCCTGGTGACTTGTTATTAACTAGATTCTAACTAAATTCATCAGGAGGCCTATTCCAACTCCAATCTAAACAATCTTGAGCAGCCCAGGGTGAATTGCTAAGACACACAATAGGATCTCTGCCAGCTATAGAAATTAAACATAATTAAAAATATGGATGGTAGAAACCAAAGACACCCTCACATACAAACAAAAACATCCTTGTAAAATACGGTCAGTTTAGCACAAAGATATTCAGCCTTAATTAGGTAGAAAATCTATTTAGATGAATACAATGCAAAGAATAATAATGAACTTCAGGATTACATTTTGTTACTCGGAGGGAAAAAACAATACAACTAAATGGGAAGTAATTGGACCTTATTTAATAGTCTCAGACTATCAGCTTGAACAACTATAATTATTAAAGACCCTGCAGTGATCTTCTACTGATAAATGTTGTTATATCGGAATTACAACAAGCATGAAGAGCAAAGCCTATTAATATGAGCAGCACTAAAAGAAATAGATTCATTCACATCTGTTTTGACCAGCATCACGAGGAGTCTCTGAACCAAGCACACAGAAATGAAAGGCCTCCATGTTTCCTCTTGTTTTGGGTCTGATTGAAATACAAACACTCCCACACTCGTGCTTACTGCAGGGGGACTGCAGATGAGCAACAGTTACCCAGTGCTGGGTAAGTGGCAACACAAAGTTTGGTATCATGGGGCTCCAATGTATTATCCTGGTATCTGCTATTCAAAACAAGTCAAACAGACCCTTTCGTGCATGTGCAGAGCACTGCTACCAGACCCTATGGACTGGGAAGCCACATTACTTCTACCTAATTCTTTTTCCTGCCTGTTCCCCTCAACATCAACAGAGAGAGATGGCAGGATGGAAAGCCTCTTTCAAGCTTTTTCTCCAAGGCCTTCCTCTGCCTCAAGGTCACTGTCCTCACAAGTTGCCCTTCATCTGCAAGGACAGATATATCCACAGCTCTTCCTGAAGCAATACCAAGGAGAGACATACACACCCTGTGTCCCTTCAGTGATGGGAGCAGATAAAGGACTGTCCATTTGCAGGCTTTGGCCCTTTGGTGAGTGCTTTCTGTATATCCAACAGAGAAGACCATCAGTATCATATTTTGTCTGATTACCTACTGCCTCTCAGTGACATAATGCTGATAGGAGAGATACAAATTCACCAAGTTTCCAGACTTCAGGTCCTTGTGCACATCTGCCGGGCAGCAGATTGCTTCCCACGGAAGCAACCTGGAAAACCCACGGATGCCTCAACACTTCGCTGGAAAAGCCCCGTGAGGTGACAGGTTGCACATAATTCGCTTTCTGAACCGCTGGGAGTTTCAGGAGAACAAGCATGGGAAAGACTCTGACACATAGCTTTTGCCAGCTCCCCCGCCGCCCCCAGGCCGGGCAAGCCCCGCTGCACAACCGGGATGGCACAGAAATGTTTGCTCAAGGCCGAGCTGGCCAGAATATCAATGCAGCCCAGCAAAGAGCTCGGCGGCAAACAGGAAGGAGGAAAAAAACCCTCTGACACAAAAGAAACAAACAGCCGGAGATGAGCTTTCCCAGCAGGTACCACATTGGGATTCAGAGCGTGGTGGTATCGGCGGTCAGCGATCTCTGTACGGGCGGCTCTGGCTCCGCCGGGAATCGCTTCCAGAGGCAGGGCCACTGATTACTGTCAGTGGATCTGAAAGTGTTGCCCTTTATTATTCTTTATTAGCATCAAATTATGTTAGCCGAGCAGATCTGAAGAAATCTGATGGAAGCCAAAGCCCACCGTAAATCCTGATGTGAAAGGATGCATTTCGCATGTGATGAAAGCCGAGAATGAGCTGTCATCCCCACTTAGTTTAATGTCTGTGTTGTCCTTTATAACAGCAAAAGCCTTCATCAAGAAGAAACAACGAGCAGTTCTGTCTATGGCCCAGATCCTCACTTTATGCCCAAATAAATTTTACATTCCTCTGAAAGCAGACTTTGAATGACTGTTAAAATGTATATGGGCTATTATTGGCTCCCAGAGTTAGTTGCTCAAGGAACTTCAAAAAGAGCAGACTTAGGAATCTATTAGGCAACATTTTCGCTTTCCGTTGAAATCTCTAGAATAATGAATGCCTGGAATGGAATGGAAAAAGCAATAAGATTGTTATCATCCTTTACTCTCTGACTGAGTGCATGAGCTGGGCTGCTTCCAGTAAACAAGTGGTTTGTGATAATTTTATAGAAGTGATTAAAATAAGTAAAGAGTCACTTGAATTATTTTTTCCTTCTCAGTTTGTGAATAAGTATGGGCTAGTCGGTTAAAAGCTCTCACTGACACAGAATATTGCAGCAAGACAGTAGTGGTTGAAAAACCCCTATTCATCTTATCTGCCATCAATTGTCCATGGAGAGAGGGAATGACATTTACAATGTTACACAACATCTATAAACACAAATTCCTCTGTTCTGTACGGTCAACAAGACTGTTCCCACATGTAAGTATATTACTTCAGTACTGGTTTTACAGATAAAGGTGAAATTCTGGCAGTCACCACCCAGAAGTCAATGGACAGAAGAAAGCCAGTCCTTTGCTGCTGGCAAGCCACATCAAGCCCACAGAGATCCAGCATGTTCACCAACAAAAAATGCATAGACAGAAGGAAGTAAATTAAGTACATTTTTAACTGAACTAAGCAACAAGATTACTTGCAATGCTAATTATTCTAAGAAATGTCCATATTTTAATGCAATCTTCTATAAAAAACCAATAGTTTTATACAATGTATTTTCAGATATGTAGTAAACTGGCTGGCATAGAAATTTCTGAAATTCTAAACACATGTACCAAATGGAAATGGCCTCCAAGTACATACAAAACAACAGAG
Organism: Cephalopterus ornatus; assembly: GCA_013396775.1. NCBI lineage: Eukaryota > Metazoa > Chordata > Aves > Passeriformes > Cotingidae > Cephalopterus > Cephalopterus ornatus. The sequence goes on along the minus strand of VZRE01013728.1, from coordinate 2,032,887 downwards.
TGCTTAGCAAGGATCCAATAACAAAAACCAGGATGATACTGCATGAGAAATTTGCCAAAGAGCAAGTTTTCTCCTTCCCTTGCTCCTTACACCGCTGCTTTTACTACATAAAAATACTTTTATCACAAACTGTGCAATAGTTTTATGCAAACCACGTGCAGAGCAGTGCACACAGTGGGGACTGGGCAAAAGGGTGCGATTCAGAGGAAGCCACTAAAACAACAGGAGATATATCTCTGCTGTGATTAATCTTCTCACGACCCCTCCGTTTAGTAACTCAATGAACTTTTATAGGGTTCAGTTCACTGAAGAAGGAAGCACCTAAGCTGGAGCACTTCCCAAGCACGTGGGATCCACCACGAGAGCAGAGGTTCCTCATGGGCTGTTGCTGCAGGAATAAGGCTCTGTTGACAGGGCAGTAGTTGAAACTAAGTCACCATAACCAAAGCAGGAAAGTATACTTACTTCCACTGCTCTTCCAGGCATTTAGGGAGGCTGAGCAGGGAGAATGGTGAAATGAAGAATCCCCAACACCAGAAAAAACACCATGCATGAAGTCTGATGAAAACTAAGTCTGAATGGCGTACCCATTGCATCGAGGGGTAAAACCCCAGATACACAGCTCAACATGCAGGGAACGGGCAGAGCCAACAGCGCCAACTGCAAGGCAACTATCTGACATGAAAACCTTAATTGAAAAGTGTTTGTAGGAAATTGTTTAACACCAGTCCTCTTGACTGCCACCCTGATGTTCATTAAGTAAAAATCATAAAAAAAAAATCTTTAAGAAGCGGCATTTAATTACTTACGGAATGTTTTAATTGCTATTACAAAGCAGTGGTTTTTAATTACAGATCACATTAATACAAATATGATCTGATCATGATCATTAGGATTAACTGTAGTGATCTTGTTCACCAACACAGTAGCTTTGTATTTAAAGTAAAATGCCATTAAAAAGCCATGGGAACTTCATCATTTATGTGCAAGCAGTGTAATCTTAATTTCCTCCTGCAGATACTGAACTGAAACCAATCACGCAAGATTTTCCAGTATGTAAAACAACTGTCACTTTTCATTACAAAGAATATGAAGCAAAAGGAACACTGAAATAACAAGGCTGAAACAATTTTCCAGATTTAGAAAATCCCATGCCACACTTCCTCTAAGAGCACTTTTTTCAAGGGCTAAATTTTCCCAGGAATTCTAAAAACAAGATGGAATGTCCCTTTGTTCAGAGTTCAGTTCTAGGTTGGCAATAGACTGACTATTCAACACACCTCTCGTGCAGATCATGGTACAACCTCAAGTGTCTGGCAGAGTTTAATTATTTAAGAAAAACTGACTGAAGATCAGTGCAATTGCCAGAGGTTAAAGATTTTAGTTCTTGATAATACAAAAATGATCAAGCAGATGTAGTGACAAAGTGTACAAAGGCAAGAGTAATGCATGTCTCAGGAAAGGGAATTACAGGGGAGGTAAACCAATCTTCAATAATAACTTATGTCAAGCAAGTGCAGGCTGTGACATCAGCACATGTGGATGTGAAGGTGAACAGCTTTCAGAAATGTTAAACAAAGGGCCCAGACCTACAAGATCCTGAGCATTTTACAAAATGGGGCAAGAAGGAAGGAAAACATAAAGCAGCTTTCTAATATGTAGATGTGAAAGTACAGGTAACAAAAGTTATATGCATTCATCAGGACACACATGGTATAAACAATGAGAAAGAACGAGTTTGATAAATATTAAGATTATTCTTTAGAAAACATGGACAGTTTAAAGAAATGAACTCTGGATTAAGTGTATTTAACACTTAGCCCTCAATCTCCTTCAGACTATAATTTGTGACCCCGTCTTGAACCTTGCTGCTGGGCATCCATCCTGACAGATGCCATCTATGGCTGATACAATGAGCTTTGTGTTTGTCTTTTAATCTTGTCTTATCTCTCGGCTTCTGCTTTGGTGTTCAATAGTTCACCTTTTGTCCGATTGCTGCCCTTGCTCAGGCTCCAACCTTTGCAGAGCTGCAGACCTGTCAGACAAGGAACAAAAGCCTCTTTTCTAAACAGATAAGGGAACATAAAAACAACCACGGGTCAGGTTCCACCTGAAGTTAGGACAGGGACTGGATTCTGTGAGGTGCTGTTAGGATGAGTCAGACTTCCTCATCTGCTGACTTGCTGGTGAAAGCAGATGAAATGTCCCAAAACTTTTCAGCCCTAAAGTTCTAACACAGCTTTAGGCGAGGACCAGAACACCAAAGCAAAGGACGACTGCACTGTTTCTCCACCCCACTCAGACTACATCCACCCAAGCAAAGCTGCCTCTCTTGTGCCGCTGGATTGACAGAGTTGCATCAACGCGTAGGCCTCAGTTTTGGCAAGGCTCAGGAGCCCAGAGGCACACTGGGATCAAAAAAGCCACCAGTATTTTCCAGTCCTTTGTCAGCAATGAAAGTCCTCAAACAAAACTTGCAAGTCTCTCCCTATTAACACTTGAGTTCAACATCTTACCTCTTTTTTCTCAGAGCAACACAACAAATTGAGATCAACACTTGGCTTTCTTCTTCTCTTACTACTCTTTCCAAAGTTCGAGAGAAAATAACATTTTCACCCTCAGTTTAATAGTTTAGAGCTAAAGGCTTATTAGTCAAACCACAAGTGATTTGAGTATAAAAGAAAACACGGATTTGACATTTCTAGCAGTTAACTCCCCAGGACATCGTTGCATTTCCATTGTTGTCAAAGTGCTGGAACAAGCTTCGAGATTGCACCATGCAATGCTGAAACTGGCTTTGTTGAGGGCTCCCAGGGCTTTCCAAACACATGGACCCCATGCTGCTGTGTGCCTGAGAGATCACTGGAACAATACAGCCCCTCCACCAGGGTACAGGACACATGAACTGAACCTGCAGGTGTTGGTCCACAGGGCACAGACTGCCCCAGCTGACACAAAGAGCAGATTTAAGTGGTTCAGCAGCCACAGCCATGACATTGGTATGATGGTAGTGGGGGTGAAATCAAATGGAAGTCACTGGAAAGGCTAACAGTGTCCTAAACCAAAGTAAATCATTAAGTCTTGCACGTGGTGGCACTGCAAAGCCAGCTAGCTACAGTAACAAAGGGTTTGACGAGGTCTACCATGCATTTATTACCCCTCAAGTGGAGGATATGGCAGTTTACAATGTTCAAAAAACATGTATTTTCATCTATTACGGGGAAAATACTTCAAGGTTATGCTCCCTGCATGGTAACGCTGCCTCAATGTTTATGTTGATCTTCTTTCACATATTAATCAAACTCTCTCCTACATATATGATGGTGGTCTTGGAAAGACAAGAAAGAGGCCTTCAAAAATGCAAGCAGACTGCATATATCATTTAACAGAAATATTTTCATGTGTGTAAAATAAATAGTTGACTAAGCAATTCACAGTCAGGGTAGAGCTACTCCAATACAAAAACTTTCTGTCCCTCTAAAATCTGGTTTATGTTATCACAGAAAACAAATAAAAATGTATTCCTTGTTCCTTTCCCAGACATCTCAATCAAATTTTTGACTCCCTGCAAGTCTCTGCCTGTCCTCCTGCTAATGACCTTCAGTCAGGAGACTGGGCATGGAAGAGCACAGTGTTTTAACAACTTTCTGCCTTCCTTTAATTCTCTATCTCCAACATCACAGTCCCAGTTTCTCTTGAATTATCACTCGTCAAACAGGCTTGTATTGACACTGGAGATCTTCTTCCTACTTTTCAAGTACCATTAAAGTTCTTGTGAAGATGCACACAAAAAGGAAATATTTACAAAACTGTGCAACTGAAATATGCTACATATGCTGAAGACCAAAGTAAAACAGCAGATGCCATTATTATGCCTACTTATTATATATATACATTGTATATATAATTTACATATTACATATTTCCTGTTTGTTTTTTCTTTTCAAATATCAACACACTTATGTATCAAATAGCTTTTTAAACAAAAGCTTGGGAAAAGCCCATTTGCTTTCACTGCAACCTCATAAATTTGCAACATTCTTATGAAGAATCTGGTTTGCAACAAAATAAGCAAAGGAGTGAGTGGAAGGAAAAAAACCTTTTTTGACAGGCATCCTCTTTGCTGATCCAGTTAAAGGAAGCTGGATATTCAGACAAGTAGTTAAAATGTAAAAAAATTCTCTGTTTTGCAATGGCAACAGATAAAGCTGCTGATGTGGCACTTTCCCAGTGTTTGAACACTTTTCCTGCCCCAATGAAATTTTAGGTGCTAAGGCACAGAGGCAACTCCTACTGCTTATTCAGAGAAGGTTAGGGAACAAAGGAAGAATCAGCACGTTTGCTTCATCTCCCACACACACAATTCACGGTGACTCATGGCTGCTGACGAAGCCTGGGCTCCCAAGGAAGCCTAAGGCTTTTCGGTGTCAATTTTTTTAATTTTGAAGTGAGAATAGCTATAATTATCATGCAGCTGACACTCATCCCACTAAAACTAGTATGTGCATAAAATAGCAAATAAAACAAACGCATTAGAGCTAGATGAGAGCTGGTTATGGGCCCAGCTCCGCACAGACCAGCAGCACCTCTGGGAGGCAACCAGTTCCCACTGGTTTTCCAGCAGCTCACTTCCAGTCAGAAGGCGTTTCCTTCAGGCAGCAGGGAATTACGCTGGACACAGACACAAGTCAATCTGGAATGAGGCCTGAGGCGTATGAATATGGCAGCACAGCACCATGTAAGTAGAACAATCATGAAGTGGTACAAATCTAACTTAAGTAGGGCTGACCTACTGTACTGTGAGAATTCAAAAATCAATGATAAGAGACAAGTGAGAGAGTTGTCCAGACCTGTAAGTGAAACAGAAGGCATTTTCCATGGGAAAACTACAGCTCATCTAAAGCAAAATAGGAGGCAGCAAATTCAATTTGCAGATTCAGCAAATTCAGAGGGAGAAAACAAGGATGATTTATGTCCAAGTTTTTGCTGCAGTCTGTGGCCAGCTTTCTCTAAAATGCAATGTGTCTAATCCTTATACAGCATCTTTCGTCCCAAACACTCCACAACACACAGCTCCACTGAAATATTGGACTTTTCAGTATCAGCACAACCAATAAGTAATTCCCATTAAAAAAATAAAACAAAATATTTTCCTGAAATGGTTTGGAAAGCTGTCAGCAGAAGACTTCCCAATTAAGACATCCTACATAAATATCAAAACAGGAGTCATTTAACCAACATTCCCTTTCTAAAAAATCTACACAAAATCTCATTTGGGCTGACAGTTCATTTTACATAAGGGAGGCTTCACAAACAGCTCACAAAGTCTGTTTAAAGAAAAATGAGAATGTGTGCCAACATTAAATTTAGATAAGTCATGAAGTCTTTCTGACAGAGTTCTGGCAGCTGACAGTTTGCGTTTCACTGATTTTATAGGTCAAATAATAGACACTGTGATGCCAGACAGTTGAGAGCATGATCATAAAGCAATACTTTAGCAAATCCAAAAGAGCTTATAAGCTACCCATATGGTCCACAGCTGATTTTAGCCACCAGTAAAGCAAATGTATGTTGCTACAATAAGAGATGCAACTGCTGTACTCAGATGACACCGTTAATTTAGAAACTACTCAGCAGCAGCAAGCAGTCCCTGCTATCCTGATTGTTCATCTGCAGCAACAAATTATTTGTCCAGTGAACCACGCTGGTTACTCAATGACATACAAATTGTGACCAAGCAGCTTTCAATAGCTCGTGGCCATCACCGAGTTGTTGTGGTCTGTACTGTTGCTCAATGCCATGTGAAGAAAGGAAAAAAACCCACACATGCACATAAAGTGACAGAAGGTAGAAACGTATGAGGAAAGAAAACAAGGAGATTATGTGCTTTTCTCTATGTCGTGGCCTCAAGAAGACAATTTCAGATGAGTCCAAAGTCCCTACAGGTACTCACGGTATTTTCCCCACACGGTTAAGATGGATTAAATAGAAAATAGCATCAAAATCAGGTGGTTTACCTCATTAAGATTATTATCTTCACCTGATAAGCTCCTAGTAGCTATTACAAAAACCATGTGGACAGGAAGTTTGCAATTCCTATCTCCAACCATAACCTTCTCCTGATATCCTACAAGCTCTTTGGGGCAGGAAATGCCTCCCACGTGGTGCATGTCCCCCACGCAGGACAGCTCTGCACAGAGGCCTCTGAGGACACACCCGATCATTGCTGACAACTGGACACCGGCTCTTGAAAGCGTTTGGTTGGGGTTTTTTTTGAGGAAGTATCTCTTTGTAGCTGATCTTAAGTTTCCCACAGAAATTTCCTTAGGCTTTCAGAGCTTCATATTGAATGACCCGGCCTTACAAGCCAATGAAACTCCTCATGGACTAGCTAGGAACACAGCAGTGTGCCACCCTGGAGAACCCAACTGCATGGCAATTCGCAGTGAGACTGAGTCAGCTGGGAAATTATTTTTCTTTATTTAGGTTTTCTTTTGGAAATGATGGGAATGTGAATCATTTAAAATGTGTAGTCTGCTATGCAAGAAGAATAACACAAATTGGGAGATAACTGAGACAAGCTGTAAAATGGTCTGTACACATGTCTCTGAATTCCTGTTGCCATTTGAAGGAGAATAAGGGTTCATTAGAGCTAATGAATGACAATATTTTGTTTTGCAGGTCCTGGGTTTTTAACAAATCAGCTCTCACAAGAATGCTTTTTACCTCCACACAGGGACTTCTTCCATGTGAGGAAGTTTCCTAATATAGAAAAAGAATTAATCAAATCAAGGACCCAAGTAGGTCCTAATACATACTGAAGTTTTAACTGTTAGTCGATGAGAGATGTACCCCCCTAAACACTCTCTACCTTATTTACTTACATAAATAAATACACAAAGTATGATGGTTAAGGCCATGAAGTTACCTGCAAAATAGGTGAGGAGATATATGTAGCACATCACTGCAAATTATCCCTTAAGTAGGAGAGATGCAGGAAAACCTGGAGGGGGAAAGATTGCTCACCTGCTCTGTCTCCTGGTTAGTATCTTTGACTAAAGGAAACTACACTCACGTGCTACTGTTACAGCCTCCACAGAGCAACAGCCAAAAAGCCACCTTTCGGAGGTGCCGAGGATCCCAGGAGCCAGACACAACCAGGGGGCTCAGCACCAGCACATTTCCACAGGCTCTGCCCATATCCTAGATCCTGAGCAAACCTACAGCTTATGCACAAGCTATAAAGACTCTTAGATGATTTCTCTGCTGCTAATTTAATGGCCTTTTCAAACAGCAAGATAAATGAGAAAAAGATAGTATTTTTTTTTAAAAGATCCCACTACGATTAGCAGGAAGATATCAATACAACTCTAATCAAAAAACAAACAAACAAAAAAATCTTTTCTTCTCACCTTGTATGTGCAATAGAGATGACCAGGAAAATGAAGATCACCTTGTTTTCCTAAAGGTCTTGATTTTCTGTATTTGCCTTTCACTCTTACCAGAAGGCCAGAAAAAACGCTCTGAAGTGATACATCCAACGAATAATATGCCAAGTAATGACAGGTTTATACCCCCAGTTAAAGATCTTAACCTTCATACTGAGGCCATGCAGGCTGTAAAGTTTGAACTTGTTGTTCTATCCTCCAATTAACTGGTCTGCCAATTTTACCTCACCCTTTCTTTCTCATTTGTTTCAAATTCTTTGCCGTTGACATTTTGAGCAGAGACAGACCTGAAACTGTGACCCGAGACAGGCAAAACTGTAACCACCATGATGTGATAGCAAAGGAGGCAAGAGGGCAATCAGGATTTCAAGATTTGGGACGTCATTAAGCAGCTGAAGTACAAACACAGAACAGATCAATGCAAACATGTTCAGAGCTAAAAAAAACATCTCTTGCTATTAGTGGCAAACCAGACACCAAAAAGGTTTCCGTCGGTACCGTATACTTTTTGATCCAACTAAAAAACTATGTTCAGTGCTAATTTTTTTAATTTATTTTTAGTACAGAAAAGGAATTCTTTCATAGATCTACCTTGGAGATTTTGTTCGGGCTCCTGTTTTTTTT